>ALYI01003620.1:0-48358 GCA_001969225.1 Ceriporiopsis andreanae CBS 279.92 | reverse complement strand
TGGTCGAAAGAGTCACTAGATGCTGACGATGCATTGACGCCATCGAGGCAGAACTTCAAGTTGCGCATCGACGACGAGCTTTCATTCAGGAAGGGCAAATTCAACTTGATCATCGGCCCGACAGGCTCCGGTAAAACGTCCGTGCTCATGGCACTCCTGGGAGAAATGCATTACATACCTCTTCGACCGGACTCCTGGATCAGTCTTCCAAGGGAAGGTGGTGTGGCGTACGCAGCACAGGAGTCTTGGGTACAGAACGAGACCATCAAGGTACGACCTCGTTGGACTGATGGGTGCTAGCCGCTTATCAGTCTTGCGTGATCAGGAGAATATTGTCTTCGGAGCTGCGTTTGACGAAGAGCGGTACAATAAGGGTGCGGGCAGCCCGCTTGCTTCATATCATCGACTGACTGTGAAGTTCAGTGATTTACCAATGTGGACTCAAACGTGACTTGAGCCTGCTCAAGGCCGGAGATGCGACCGAAGTGGGTGAGAAGGGCCTCACTTTGAGGTGAGCGAGAAAAGCTCAAACTATACACGATAACAAATCTGATCACATCTGCCTCTCCAGCGGTGGTCAGAAAGTATGTAGCTGCTGCAGCGGCGGAAGCACATATCACTCACAGCGAGTTTTGCTGTAGGCTCGTGTCACTCTCGCTCGTGCCGTATATTCTTCAGCCGAGATACTTCTCCTCGATGATGTAAGGAAAGCTGTCATCTCTCGCAATCACCTCCTTACGACTGTCCGACAGGTGCTCGCAGCTCTAGTACGCAACAGATGTTATCGTGAGTTGGTCGTGCCTAATGCTTTGCACAGGATGTGCATACTTCCCGGTGGATTGTCGACAAGTGCTTCAGAGGTGACCTCCTCCAAGGGCGCACGGTCATATTGGTGGTACGTTTCCTCATGGCATCTCGGGATCACTCGCTCACAGACTAGCCAGACTCATAATGTTGGGATGGCCAGTCCGTTGGCGGACTTCGTGGTGTCTTTAGGCAGCAACGGTCAGGTTGTCAGCGAAGGGAGTGTGTCGGATGCACTGGCCAAGAATTCGGAGCTCGCCGAGGAACTCAAGCACGTGGAAGAAGCCATCGAACTGGATAAAGATGAGGATGCAGAGCAGGCTGAGGCTGTCGTCGAAGATAACTCTGGAAAACTTGTTGTCGCCGAAGAGATCGAGGAAGGACACGTCAGCAGAGAAGCTTGTGAGCTTATAATCGTCTTTGGCCAGTTGACATGCTGAGCTCAAAGTTTTTTTTTTCAGTCAAATTGTTTGCTGGCTCGTTGGGTGGCGACTGGCCTGTCTTGTTCTGGTTTCAATGGTTTGCCACCGATATAGCGGGTGAAGTATTCAGCAGCCTAGACATGTGGTGGATGGGATATTGGGCTCGACAGTACAGTCTTCGAGACTCTAGCGAGATTTCTGTGGCATTGTGAGTCGTTTCAAATCAAATATTCTCATATCTAGTTGACCACGGCCTCCAGTTATCTCGGTATTGACGGTCTCATCTGCCTCATCTCGGTTATTCTTTTCGTTTACAGGATCGTTATATACACCTGGGGGACAATGCGCTCGTCACGCGATATACATTCCAGATTGGTGTCATCTCTACTTGGGAGTACATTCAGGTAAGTAGACATCTGTACACGCACGGCATCTAACACGCAAGGACGCTAACTGACGCTAACGGTTGACCGGCTTCAGGTGGCTTGACGTGACGCCAACTTCACGAGTGCTCACGCGCTGCACTCAAGACATCCAGGCAGGCAAGTAATATTTTTCACATCTTGTTTCGTTTCCCTTGAACAGCTACTTGCAGTCGATGGATCCGTGGCGGATGAGTTTTCGAGGATAGGTGAGGCTATGAAAATGAGGTCGATGTCCGTGAGATGTTTAACATATCCCAGCCGCGACTGTGGTCAGCATGGCGACTCGACTCGGCGCTGTTTTACTCTTCACGCCGTCCTTTCTACTCCCCGCTGTGGCTGTCGCAGCATTCGGCGCCTGGTTGGGTCAAGTTTACATGAAGGCTCAGCTCTCGATAAAACGGGAGATGTCCACGGCGAAAGCACCGGTGCTCGGCATTCTTGGGGCTTCGATTGCTGGCTTACGTACGGCAGCAGCACAATTCGTCAATTGTTGTGAAGCTCACCCTTAGCCTTTTTCGCAGCTTCTATCCGAGCTTACAATGCTGAGGAAGCATTCAAGCGGGAGCTCGCCACACGCATAAATCGCTACACGCGTACGGCGAGATCGTTCTACAACGTGAACCGGTAGGCGTGACTTTTGTCGCCGCTGCCGACTTAGCATCGCTAAAGTTCTTGCACAGATGGATAAGTATTCGTATTGATGTACTTTCGGCACTCTTCTCTGGAAGTTTAGCGTTCTATCTAGTCTATGGCGGCGCAAACCGAGATGCTTCTAATGTCGGTTTCATCCTCAACATGGCGTGTGAGTAAGAATGGTCGGCCCGAGTGGTCTAGGTATTGACGTGAAGCAGCTGGCTTCAGTGATCAAATCTTGTTGGCGGTGAGGGTCTTCAACCAACTCGAGAGTACGTCGTTGCTCCACTCCTTTGTCGCGATGTAAACTGATGCTACCCCAATCCGACAGTCAGTGCCAATAGGTGATGTTCTCCTCTCGTCATTCCAAGCGTAGGCACTAAGACTGGAGTGGTAGCTTGGAGCGCCTCCACCAGTATATGACCATCGAACAAGAACCTGAACCAAAGGATGGCGGAACGCCTCCGGCATATTGGCCCTTAAGTGGAGAACTCAACGTCGAGCATCTCTCTGCGCGCTATTCTCCAGATGGTCCCAAGGTACTCAAAGATGTGTCCTTCCAGATCAAAGCGGGTGAACGGGTCGGCATCGGTATGCTCTCCTTCTCTCAATGCAGCTATTTCTTCTCATCCGGAGTTAGTTGGCCGGACGGGATCAGGAAAATCCACGCTGACACTGGCGCTGCTTCGTTGCATTTACACTGAGGGCAAGATATATTACGATGGTCTTCCTACCGACAGCGTCAACCTCGATGCACTGCGTTCCAACATCACGATTATTCCACAAGTGGTACGATCAAAGTCCTGAACTCCTTATCAGGGCATCTTCTGACTGCTTTCTCTATGGCGTAGCCTGAACTCCTCAGTGGAACTTTGCGCCATAATCTCGATATGTTTGAGCAGTACGACGACGCGACGCTCAATGATGCTCTCCAGGCTGCCGGTCTCTTCTCATTGCAACACCTATCTGACGAGAACCGCCTCACACTTGAGTCGAAGATAGCTGCGGGTGGCGGAAATCTTTCAGTTGGTCAGCGACAGATTATAGCGCTGGCCCGAGCAATCGTCCGCCAGAGCAAGCTGCTTATCCTAGACGAAGCGACATCAGCGATCGGTAAGCGTCCACGATTAAGTATCTCTGTCTTTGTTGACGGTTCCCAGACTATGAGACCGATGCAGTGATCCAGTCGTCCCTTCGTAACGAGCTCAAGAGCGATGTGACAGTCATCACTGTCGCACATCGTCTGCAGACGATCATGGACTCGGACAAGATTGTGAGAGCCATTTTCCGCCTGCGAAGCATGGTCTGACCGACGACTGTCGCGTAGATGGTGCTTGATGCAGGTCATCTCGTCGAGTTCGACAGCCCCAGGGCGCTGTTGCAAAAAGAGGGAAGCCTCTTGCGCGCTCTGGTCGACGAAAGCGCCGACAAAGAGGCTCTATACGCCATGTCTGAGGGCAGAGTCTGATTCTGTTCAGCAACTGTGCGGGAGTATGCTGTGCGTAAAGGAACCAGTGCACAGATGGCAGGAGCAGTAGAATAAGCACTTCCTGCAGGATAATGCCGCTCTGAAATTAGTTCGTCATCACACCCGAATAAAGCTCGACTTTACGACCTGGCGGCGATGTTGCCCTTGGTTCGTCGTCGCTTGGAACGTGTGGCGCACAGCACACCGCCGGTTGAATATGATGACCTGACACTGGGCGTACGGAAGCCTGCGTGATAGAAATGAAACTTTCCACGGATGGCTCACTGCATCAAATGATGCCTGGCTGCAGCCCGAGATCACTTGACAATCTTTGACTCCTCTTGGATACGCGAAAGTTGTCATTCATTGAGCGGATATGTAAACACATGAGGCACGACATTACATTTGAGTGAAGGCAGACGCGCTGGTTATGCGTACATGGGCGTGATCTGCAGACCTGAAGCTTAGTCAAGCGACTACCCCTTCTTGAACCCTGATTGACCAAAGTCAGTAAGGTAGGCAGGGCAGAAATATGAAGACGCACCTAATCTACGCCTCTCATAGAACAGGTCAGTCCGACTTGCTCCCAAGTTGACGATCTTCGGACACCCATCGCGGTCCTTTTCCAACCTTGTGCACTCCGCGCAGTAGTATGCATCAGATATACCTAGAGAAAAGCGTAAATTTACTTGATATATGCGAACATGGTGGAGGACGCACCGGGAGAGCCACAAATTATGCATCTACCGCCGTAAGTACCGAAGTTACATTCGTCGCATATGCGCACGAGGGTCTCTGGGCGGACGTAAGAATCACATACGGGGCTACTAGCCTTCAGTAAAGGACCATAGAATGATAATGTCGGAAAATCTCACCATTTCCCGTCGCATTTCTCACACAATCTCCCGGTAGCTGAGAGCGTGCCCGTCAACATCGCGTCTAGTGATGAATACGTATGCGACTCACCAATTCCTGGCTGTCGCCGGCACATGATGAGATCTACCAGGTCAAATAGTGTTAGTTTGGTTGGAGAAGGCAACGACGATCAAAAGGACTGACCGGGATGATGCTTAGACATGGTGGTCGAGGATAAAGGTGCTTGTGCCGAAAAGGGCGGGGATACTTGATTAGGTTAAGTGGCGGGATCACATGACTTACAGTATTAAAAAGCGCTCTGACTCAGACCTGCCAGCAACTTTCATCACTGCGGAAGCGGTATAATGTCCAACAAGCTTTGACACACATTGCATCCTTGGCGGGAGCGGGAGTATGGTCATCAGCGCTATAATGTTTAGTTCGCTTCAAAGGTAAATACGAACTCCAAAGCAAAGAAGCTGGAACAGCTGGAATGCACGCACCCGACTCTTGGGTTTATCTGCACATGTATCTTAGGGTAAGCCAAACCTTCGCCACACAACCATGCTAAGATGGCCATGCTTTGACTTTGACGATCTCCCGGTCAGCCCTGAGGCAATGCTAACTCTCTGCTCAGGCATGCACAATATCGTCATTTCGATACGACTTCACCGGCTTTCGGTGAGGGATTGGCCTTTTTCTGTCAAGGGTCTTGCAGAGCCTCAAGATTGCTCACCGTGATTTTTTAGCTAATTCTATCGCTCATCAGGAGGTTCGAACGGTCAGCGCTATGCCCTGCGTAGATAAGCGAACTGGCGAGCCTGTACAACCCACCTAAACCCCTCCTCAGTGTCCTCGCGCACAGTGCAGCGGAATGTCTGACGGTAATAGTTCGGCGGAAGCCTCCATAGATCAGACGGTGTGAGCACGCATTCAGCGCTCACCTCTCACTCATGACTGACGTTGTTTGGATAGTTTCATACAGAACTACACCATATACGGGATGGTAGGTGCGTTCTGATGCCACTCCCTGACATAGACACCTGTATCGATCAATTTGTAGCTCTAGTGGTGTACGAGCATATGATCACCATACCAGACGAAGTCACAATGGTGTGGCAGCACAGGCGTCATGGACGTGGGCTCGCATAGCTCTTCATACTCAACCGCTATCTCTTGCTTGTCTTCACCGTGTTAGATGCACTCACAAGCACATCTGAATTGGCAAGCAATATTCTTGAATTTTGCTTGCAAGCTTTGTTCACATCTTTGTATGGGTAAGCACGCCATTACACTGCTCATGCCTGCATCTCATCGCTAATGCGTTCCAGATGCAATATAATGTGGAGGTTCATACAAACAGCAACGCTCAGTCAATTCATCGTGCTCGGCGGTAAGTCAGATGTTCAGAACTTCCGTATGGCGCTTACCGTACTTCGCGATGGGCCAGCATTCTCTGGGTTGCGCGTATATGCACTTTGGCGGCATACCATTCTGGCTCTGTCTGTATTCGTTCTAAATTTGATTCCTGTGGGAGTGAATCTCGTGAGTCGCCATCGAATCACTCTCTCCTCACTCAGCTGACCGTCATCGCAGTATGTGTTCATAAGCATTGTTGTCACATATGTGCCAGATCCGATAGTAGGACCATACTGCCTCGCACAAATCTATTTTCCAAACGTTCTGGAAGAGAACTTTCGGCAAGTATGTATCAAATTTTCTGCGATTGATGTGCTAAATATTGCTTCCAGACGTAAGATTGGTCCTCAATCCTGGTTACCTTACTGAAACTCTCGTGCCAGTGATTCTCGTCTGCCGCATCTCCCTTGTTGTTGCGGATGTAATTGTGGTAATAGCGACATGGCTGAAAACATTCGGCGACGCGAGGCGCGCTGCTCAGCTCCGTATGGCCAGTCCTCTTCTGACTGCTTTGCTTCGTGACGGTGCGTTCTTCTGTCCATGAGAACGATAAAAGAAACCAGCTTGAGGCATTTTTACAGGCGCAATCTACTTCATGTACGGAGGAACTGTACAAAAGGTTCTTCTTCGGCGCTAACAGCTCAAATCAGTATCCTCCTGCTTATGAACATTGCTCAAATCCTCGTGGACATCATAGTAAGCTGCACCATTTTAATTTGGAATCGCGCTAATTTGATGCACAATCCAGCCTATGATGGCTAACAGCGGAGTCGTCATTTTATTCATAAAAGCGTAAGCAGTCGTAGCCTCATTCAGCGCAACTGGAGTGCTAGACGCTAACTTCGTGCCAAGACTGGGACCCATCCTCATGTCACGCTTTCTGGTCAATTTGCAAAGCAGCGTAGAGTACAAGGATGTTGGAAACACTCTCCCCGAGATGGCGGCCACGGACGCGATGCCCAGTGATGTGCGCTTTCATGCGCCGACGCTGCAGGAGACCATCGGCGGTATAGGTAGACCCCTCACATTTGGTTGGGACCTCGAAGAACAACTAGATCTACCGCGCGACGCTGCTCCAGAGTTTGACGGGTGAGAGGTTTGAGACCATAGACTAGTAGGCTCTGTATTAGTGGATTTTCTTTGACGTGATCTTCATTATGTAGCAGATGTTGAGTATATGCAACCTTACCATAAACTAGTGGCGCTACAGTAGGGCGCATCGACGGCGGACGAGAGCTGCGGGTCACTGAAATCATATCTTGCCACGTTGGAACAACGCCACAGGGATGCGCACTGACTCTCTAAGCGCTGCAGCTTTTGCCTGCTCGTTCGGCGTACTGCCGTCCGACACCTGATCGCTAGATACAAGGGGCGGGTATGTGATACCAAGACTTATCGTAGGTGAATGCGTTCTGAGATGTACGAAAAGCGTCCGAGAGAGGCAAATGATGCTGCTTCGGGCCGTCACCCTCCGGCGCGAAGCGCGAGACTCGTAGTTTAGACGACTGTAGACTTGACATCCTCCAACATCGAGACATATTCTGTCAAGCGAGACAGACAACTCCTCAATATCTAATGACCTCCCCATTGCACATTGCGCTTTACGCCACAGGAGAACCGCGCAAATATCATTGGGCCTTTGTGCCACTGCACACCGAATATCTGAGTGGGCCGTTGAACCTGTACCAGATCAAAATGGATGTAGAGTGGAAACACACACACGAATATGGCATACTTCTCAAGCAGGACTCGACATTTCTCTGTTGCGTACGGCTACCAGCGTTGCAGGTAGATGACGCGACAGCGGAGGGCTTGATCGCTGCTGAACAGGCTCAACAAGGTGCGAGTGTTCAGAACGCCCGCAACGTGTCATTAAATCATTCACATTAGGAGAGACACGGCTCCTCCTCACTCACAACCAGTGGACGTGTGCGCAATGGATCATTCGCGTGCTCAGAGCAATGAAAGAGAAAGGCTGGCTGGACCCACGTCTCGGATCGGGACAATACGGTTGGGAGAGGTTCTACAACGATATCTGTGAGATCGGACGAAGTGTGGAAGAAGGGAAGGCAAACGTGGAGGACATACAAGGGATCCCGCTTGTTCGATACAGACCCACCCTCTGAAGCCTGGACATGTCGTAGCGTGGTAAAGAAATGTGTCCATTGAACGAGAGTATGGTTGGTTGATACATGCACATGATTTATAATTACGTGGCGTTCGACTCGACTATCTATGAACACGATGATGACAGCACAGAACAAGTACAATGGTGATTGCGAAAGATCATGACAAATGGAAACTTCCCACACCTTCCCGCATGGCCATCTGCAACTTCTCCTTCATTACAGCCTTCGAAGAATACTCCGGCAACTTGAGATAGTTGACGCATGTCATGACGCTCGGGAGATAATCGTCCGCCGTGAGGGGCGGTTCATGCGGCTTTCGAACAACAGTCAGTGGCGGGTTAAGCCCACGGAATCCTGTGAACAACGTGTCAGGCTTTATGTGAAGTAGAGAAAGGCCAACAAGAGCACGTACCGCCGATGGGCAACTTGGGACTACCGGTGATAAACTGCAGGTAACTACGACGTGCGGACTGGTCGAAGTCTGACATAACATCGAGTAGATCGTGTATCGCTCGGCTCTCGACGTTGAAACCGTGATCAGCCTTGATCGCCTCGTTCAGGGCTGTAGAAACGTCAGGAGTTGTAAGACCCATGACGCCAAGGAGACTTACTCTCAATGGTCCAGTCTTCATCTGAATTACCGAAGAGCATGACCAATTCGTCTGCGGTAAACGATGCAAGGTCTGCGATGGGGAACACCTTGGAGAAGCCTTCGCGGAAGGCTTTCGCTTGGAGACTAGCTCCTTTACCGATGATTGCGTCAATGACTTCAGCGATGTACTCCTCGACGTTGTCTGATGTCACAGCTAGATCACGACCGCCAGCCTGTACAAACATATGAGTTTTGCGAGCACTCGATTCAATGGAAGGACATACCCGAAGCTCGATGTCGTAGCCGGGGATCGTGAAGTCCAACGCCAGATCTTCTACATTGACGAGACCAAGCTTGCGGCGGATCTGGCGAGAAGGCTTCAGATTCGCATGTCTGTGAGCAGGAAAAATAACATACCTTCTCGCTCTGACCCGTGTTCACAGTCATGTTGCGAAGTTTGATAAGTGATGTAGCAAGCTCAGGGTCGACGCGCTGGAAGAAAATGAATATGACGGAACACAAGCGCGAGATGAACACGCACTCTCAGGTTGTCAACTGTCAACGCCACTTCTTCGCCAAGAATGAGCTTCAAGAAGATCTTGTTCATAGAGAGGTCGATGATGCGCGAATCAAGCATAGCCTTCGCGACGAACTGCCCAATGACGCGGAAGATATGTGTCCGTTTCCTGCGAAACGGTGAATAGATGTAAGGTAAGAAAAATCTGCAAACACGTACTGCTCGGTATCATGGATCGCATCTTCTGCATTCAACGGCGCCGGGAACAAACCTGTCGGATGATGCACGTACGGCCCAGGCTGTGTGGTATCCGCATCACGCCAGATCTTCAGATCCCGTCGCGCGAATTCCTTCGAGACAAGCGAATAGAACTCGAGGGTTGGGCCCAAGCCCGTACCCACTTCTTCGAAGTACTCGACCTCGAGGATGGACGATGACGAACCATACAGCTCGAAGACCTTGACGGCGGATTCGAGGATGTGCTTGCGGGAGATTCGGACCTTCTGTCGTTGCAGACGGCCAAGGAAGCCCACACCATCATCTCTTCGTGAGTTGCTGTCCTGGCCTCGTGCTTGTTGACTCTGCCACTTCAATATCAGACGCGCATAGCCGAAGGAGGTAGACTGGAGGAAATTATAACGAGTGGCGAATGGGAACAAGAAAGGAAAGTGTTGTGGTAGGTCAAGAGACCAGTCTGGCAGACATGAACTAGGACAGTGATGTTAGACATGAAGGCTGGGCAGATTGAGCGACGGCGCGTACCTCGCTACGATCATCGGCTCCTCCAACTGTCTCGTCAGCTTCGCAGTAAGTTTGTTGTTCACAAAGGACGACTCCGGCAGCGCACGCCTCGATATTGCGGGGGCAGCGCGCTCGACTTCGTGAGTGTTCAATTTATGCAGTACGCGAAGCAGACGCAGTATCTTCGCGTGCGGAGAATCTTCAGGGATTGAAGACAGCGCGGGGAGCGGCGATCGACTACGAGAGGATATTTCGTCGCGATCTAGGGGTATGGTCAGTATGTTTGGTAAGGACGGACTGAGATCACCCACTTTCCGCTGCCGGAGCAGGGCCAGGGACCTTCTTGAACCTGACCGTGTAGATCCCCTGCCAGATCATACTCGGCGGCAATGCCTGTCCTGACTTTTTGCGAGCTTCATGCTGGTGAATTGCACCGTAAATAGTAAGGTCTAGAGGTAGCTTCTGGTCGTCCATAGAGAACTCCAAGTGCCAGTCACTTGGCTTGGTCTTGAGAGCCGCAGCATAGGAAGCTTTTGGAACGCCTGCGCCACGAGACGGTGTTGAAATGGGACCCTTGGAAGGGTTAGGTGTTGCGACTCGGGTCCCGTCGGGTGTCTGTGCCACGACTCTCGATCCGTCTGAGAAGAAGTGATGAGTAAATGCTCGAGTTAGCTGGCTGATCAGACACTCACCGTCGCCGACTGAGACAGTAACCGTCTTCTCCGGGACAGCTTCATCGGAGTCGTCTTCGTCGTCGATGACTTCAGCGTCGACGTCGACGTCCTCGTCCGTGAATTCTGCCGCGAATTCGTCATCGTTCACAACGGTATCGCTGGGTGCCGATTCCACGGCCGGCGCGCCTTCGGCTGCTTCCACGTCCACACCTTCGCCGGAATCTTCTGGAGAACCTGCGGAACCATCTTCCGCTTGACCTGTTTTCTTGGCGCTTAGTCGCAGACTCCTACGCCGACTAATCCCAGCCGCAGAGGGAGAGGTGGTCGAATTATCCGCAGCTGTCGGAGGTCTGGGAGGCTCGGCTTGCGAAGAGGAGCTGGCTGCGAAGCCCGACGCCGCGAGTGCCGCCAGCATGCCCGAAATTCTGGATCCGCCTCCCAACAATCCCGCAACGCGCGGTCGAAGGTAGTCGTGCAGGGCTTGGAACGTGGCGATCGCGTGGATAGACACGATAATATTGCTCAGGTTCCGAGGGATGTCAGAATCGTCGGCAGCAGTGAGGCGAAGACGCAGTTGCCGAGCAAGCAGTGACGGTGAACTTCTCTTAGAGTCTGAGTGTTGAAGTGAGTGACAGCACCTAAACGCAAGACGACAGCTAAGACATACCGTCTATACTCTGCGCTACCGTCACGACCTCGAAGGACTCCATTCGAGTGAGACTCTCCTGCAGCTTCTTCACGAAGATGGCAAAGGGTGTCTGAGCGCCATTCAACGCAGTTACTTTCCTGGCTGTGAACGCCTCAAAGAACAGCTCTCGACGACGCGTGATGGGCACTGGATTGTTATATCGTGAGTCAAGCATTACCCAGGGAAAATTGGATTACACATACCATTTCGTTCTGTCTCTGTGATGAACTGTAAGAGGCCATCTACGACGCCGCTCTGCAGCAGTTCAAAGCTAGACACAGAAGTGTGAGGAGATGCGAACAAGCTCGCCAATTCCACAAGAGACGGGAGAAGGTCTTTCTCCAAAGCGCTCTTGTCACATATCCGCGTCACGAGGCGGCGGAGGGACGCAGACACGTCGTCCGACTCATCCTTGTCTTCGGCAGTGAGATGTTTGAACTTGATCGCGCGCGCGCGCAAGGTGATCGCGTCGTCGGGGTCGATCGCCAGCGACGAAAGTTTCTTGTAGCCCGGGATGGCGGCAAGCGCTGCTGAGGGAGGTACGTAGGTCGGTGTCGCTGATTCAGCCGGGGTGGCGACCTCAGAAGGTGCATCTTTGTCCTTATCCTTATCCTTGTCTTTGTCTTTCGATTTCGACGTGATCAGCGTCCTCGCCGCTAGCGTCTCGATCTCGTGGAAGACACCTTCGCGCCGGAAGGCGGGCTTGTAGACTGCCGGCACCTTACTGAGGAGCAGTTCTACCAGCTGCAGGGCACCGATCACAAGAGAGGGATAGTCCTTGGCGGACAAAATGGATGATGCGAAGCTCGCAACCGGGACAAACTATTCGCACGTGAGAAAGCTGTTTCACAGCGAAAAATAACTACTCACCGTGAAGACGCGCCGCAACTCGTCCGGATCGAGGAAGCTGACCGCTTTCAAAAGGCCTGTGAGCGTTTTCACCCGCACGGGAGTGATCACGCTAGCCGCGTAGACGTCGACCAATATCGGAATCATGAGATACATGTAGCGGCCGACGACCTCAGGGTGCGAGCGCAGTAACTCCGTCCGATCCGGGGCGACTTCTTTCGCTGGTACGGGCTGCGCAGCCTCGTCGCCCTCAGCTGGCGGTGCGGCGTCAGGAACAGACTCCGGCGCGGGACTATCCTCGGCCACGACAGGAGCGGCGATCAAGGTTGCTGTCGCCGGAGGTATCGGATGTGACAAGCCAGCAGCTGCGAGACGTGCAGCGGCACGGTCTGCCTTTGCTTTCGCCTTCACCATGCGCGCCAGCGACTTCTCAGTGTATGCTTTGTGGTCGAAGACGCCGTCTGCGCCACATCTGTCAGCGTCCAAACACCACATGGTCAGGAGGTTGTACGCACCTTTCGGCAGTGGGGGCATCAGTTCGGATATCAGACTGAGTGCCTCTTCCACCTGATCCTTGGGTCGGTGCGCCAGATTCTCCATGACAGCCATATCCGCGAGTCCGCCTCCTAGACCTTGTCCACTGCCTGAGTCACCTTGTCCATCCACGGCACTTTCAGTCGGTGGGAGTACGCCTGTAAGAATTTGATAGAGCGTGTCCACAATGCCTGCCTCCAGGAGGACGAGCGTAATCTTGGGGCTTGCCTTGGCCGATGTAGCCAGACCGCGAAGAAGTAGGGTGAAAGTCGATGGTGCGATGAGGGGGGACCCGCCAGCAGGTAACAAGAGGTTGTTGACCGCCTTGATGAGATCGACATCGACGAGGGCCTCCAAATTCTCAGGAGACGAGCGGTAGTATGAATCCACGACGCGGATGACGCAGAGACATGCGAACTCGACCAACCGTTGATCTGAGTATCCGAGACAGTTTCGGATGATCGACCACACGCCCTTTATCATCGGGAAATGTTCAGGGGACACGTTCCGGCAGCAGTTCGACGCAGCCTGTAGCGCTGTCCGTTGTACCGCAATCGAGAAGAAATCAAGGTAGTTGAGCAGAGCCGCCAAGCCGCCTTCACGTACGATCGAGCTTGGAAACTCTTCAGAGATCTTCTCCATTGTCTGCGAACATTGTCAGAAATCGATGGGAGCAGACAATATGCGATCGCTACTCACACTGAGGGTCTGTTCGGCGAGGTCTATGTATGAGATCTCGATGAGCTTGCTGCAAAGCACCGGGATGGCACCGTGATAGACAACGGTGTGGGCCACGCCTGGCAGAGCCTCCATCAAGTTCGCGAGGCACCTGCACGCCAGGACTTGAGCTTCGAGGTTCTCGTCCCCCTGATAGACTGCGCCACCCGTGCTGAGGGCCAGCGCAGCAGCCAGCGCAGCGTCTTCGTCCTGCTCCCGGTCCTCGTCGTCTTCGCCTTCGTCCTGCTCGTTGCCGGTGCCTCCCAGGATCCGCACCAGTTCGCGCACGAAGGCCTCCACCTGGAAAGATCCGGCGAGGGTGTCCTCGGTGCTTATACTGAGCAGCTCGCTGAGCTCTTGCAGCGTCAGGAGCCGCGTCGTCGGATCCGCCGTCTTCTTGATGTTGTTCAGCATCGTCTTCAGGCGGGTCGACAGCCCCATCATGTACGACCCCAAGTGCCGATAGTCGCCAAAGATCGATAGCGGCGCCGAGTCGTCCAACAGGCTGCCCCTGCCCCCGTCGTCAGCTCGGCCGAGCTCTGCCTCTTCGTCATCATCCTCGTCCGTTCCTCCACCGTCCTCACGATCCTCATCGTCGATGATGTGCTCATCGTCCTCGTTGTGTTTCTCCCCGCCATCGCCGACGTCTTCATGCATATAGTCCGCATCGAGCATCTCGATGTCTTCGTCCTCCGTTCTCGATGTACTCGGCATCGATGAGGCAACCACCTTGCTTTTCGCGGCGGCCACCTTGCTCTTCGTAGTGGTAGACCTAAGATGTGTCAGCGCCCCGCAGTCGCCAGGTGATGTATCCGAGATGGTTACCTTGGCTTCTTCGGCATCTCGTTCGTATTTGTTGCGTCTCGAGACCTGAGGGCGTAGGTGCTTGTTGTACGAGTACGCTTGACTGGCGCTGAAATGGAGGCAGCGGCTTCGTCTTCTGAGTTATCTTCCGGCACGGCACGCTTCTTGCCCTTGGTATCCTTGGGAGGCTCGTTGATGGTGAGGCCCGCAGAGATGGGATAGGTCGCTCGTCGTGCTCTGAGTAACGGAACAGGATAAATATCCGATTTGAGACAAAGCCCGAACGCGCGCACGCACCTCTTGCTCGCTCGGGAACTTTCGTCCGCAACTTCTTTCCCTTTCCCCTTGACGTTCGTAGACTCGCGAGTGCGCTTCGAGGGCGTCGACGACGACGGTGTCTGTGCTTGTGCTGGTACGCGCTCCTTCTCCTTTTCTTTCTGTTTCGCTGCCTTCACTCGAGCACTTGATCGCAAGACTGGGGTTTCTAAGCTGGCCGGTGATCTCGAACTAGATGGTTCTCCTGTTTGCGACGTCGCTTCTTTCTGTTGGGTAGAGTCCATTTAGTGAATTCAGCCTGCCATCGATCCCTCAAGACAAGAAATCGGTGGTGAGTTGAGAGAACGAGTTGCAGATGGTGGCACAAGTCAAGGAGATTTAGTCCGCAATCCAGCCATTAGGCTCCGACGCGTCTAATAAATCTCCGATTTGACTTCATCACTTCGGGGGTACAATAAATTGATTGGCGCCGCATAATGTGGCGCTGCACCCTGGATTCATACAGCAGGTTTTTTGTCTTGCGTGCAGTGTAGATCTCAAGGATGTCCTCTACTGTGCTAATTGCCGTCTATACGGGTGCTACAAACCTCACGCCAAGTGTTCCAGGATAACCTCCTCCACGGTCTTCACCAGCCCATCGACGATCTGCTCGACTTGCTCCTTCGTCACGTTGTACGCGGGCGAGAGCAAGATGGCGTCGCCCTTCGTGCCGTCGAGGCTCGCCGTCCCCGACATCCCCATCACGATCAGATCGTGTTCCAGGGCACGCTGTTGGACGACAATAGCGAACGACCTCCCCTTCAGGTCGACCCTCGCAACCTTGGGGTCGTCGAAGTCAAATTCGATGCCCCACCAGCAGCCGGCCCCGCGGATGTCGAACGTGTACGGCGCGGCGATAGAGTTCGGGCCCAATAGGCGCTCCCGCAGGAGGGACGAGAGGTATGCACCCTGTTTGCGTGCGTTTGCGAGGAGGTCCTCGTTGATGATGACCTTCTGCACGGCTAGCGACGCGGCGCAAGACACGGGATGGGCCTAGAGGAGGCCGTCAGCATTGTTTGAACGATTGTCGTGAGGACCCCTCGCACCTGGTATGTGTGTCCGTGCTTCCAAAAGCCGGACGTGTCGCGGATCCCGTCTGCTACCTTTTTGGAGACGAGGACAGCTCCGATAGAAGCGTACCTATATGGCTGTATGTCAGACGACATGTTCAGCAAACGAGCTTTGGACTCACCCTCCACCCAAGCCTTTCGCGATAGCTTGTAGATCTGGCGCGATGTTGTCGCCGAAAGCCTCCCAGGCGTGGAGCGTGCCGAGTCCTGCAGCACCTTCAGCATGCGTGAGACGGAAGAAAGTCTAGCGTGCTCACGACCCATCCCGCTCATCACTTCATCCAGAATGAAAAGCGCGCCGTACTTGTCGCACACCGACTTCATCGCCTTGAGGTAGCCCTTCGGCGGCGGCACGACTCCCGAGGTCGCGCCGACAACAGTCTCCGCAACGACTGTCCCAGGTCGTTCAGCCACGATGGTCTCGGATGGAATGAGCTACTCACACCCGATCACGGTATCAGGCCCGAGCGCGAGGAACTTGTCTTCCAGCTCTTGTCGCAGCCGTTCAACATATTGTTCCTCCGACTCGCCTGGCTTCTGGTATCGTTTCGCATACGCAGGCGACACGTGATGGAACACTTCGTGGTTCAGGATCGCTTCGTACGGGGCTCGACGGGCAGGGTTTGAGGCCAAAGCAAGCGTGCCCAGGGTGTTGCCGTGGAATGACAGCTGGCGACCGATAAACTTCGTCCGCTGAGGTTGTTTAGTCTCCCAGAAGTACTGTCCGCGCAGTGAGCACAGCTAGTTTATGGTTTAATGAGGGGTGAAACCGCACCTGTCGGCCCAGCTTGATCACAGCCTCCATAGCTTCCGAGCCTGGATGACGACGGATCAGCGATCTGCACAGGAGGTCGATGATTGACTTGCCTCCGGACACGAAACCGCACAGCTCGAACGCGTTGTTGCCTGTGCCCACCAGGAACTGCGCCAACTCCTCTGCAGGCTCGTTTGAGAGCTGCATGTTGTACACATCTACGCGGTCCTCGTGTCAATCGGCGGTCACTTTCAAGTAGAAGAGGGACGCACATGAGATCTTCTCTACTTGCTCCTTGATCGCTTTGACGACCTCGGGATGCCCATTCCCTATGCACGCGACAGCAGCACCGCCAACTGCGTCCAGAAGAACACGACCATCGTCCAAGGTAACGTAACTGCCTTGAGCTGATTTCGCGATCGGAGGCCTCCAAGGGGTGCGATGTAGGATCGATGTCGGTTTCAGGGGTGCGATGGGCTCTAAAGACTTCGGGGTGATGAGTGCAGGAGACATCTTGTGACGCGCTTACGAACCGCCTCAACGCACCTATAGGTGCCCTTTTATGCGTTCGCAGTTATCACTGGGTCCTCATGTTCGTCAGGTCAGGTCACAAATGACTCGCATTGCGACCGCAATTTGAGTTCAGATACGAAAGGTCCCAAGACGCGTATGTTAGCGTTTCAGCCACCCTATCCAACTGAATTCCGAAATATGTGGTCTGGAAATCTGTTTTCACAACTTTCACATCGCTAGTAGGCTTCTTATCTTGCAGATTAGAGCGGCATGGTAGGCATTGGCAGAGTGTATAGAATAGCGGGTCTCAGGCGGGGCTCCGCCTATGGCCGAGGATCGACAAGTTCGTTAGGAAGACATGGATAGCATGTCGGCCCGGAGAGCATAACATGTGGCCCTTTTTCACGTTCGAGGGGGCGTGAACACGCGAGGTCCGCGCACCGTAGATTCCAGCGCCAGTTTGGGGAGGATTGACGAAGCAATTACTTGCTATTACTGACGAACATCAGGATTTGTGAGCCGCCTAATAACCTGTCATAAAGAGGGAGACTCACCGGAAACATGGCTACAAGATGGTTCAAACACTCAGATCGTTTCAACGACATTCTGCGCGTACGGGTGTACGCGACCTTGAGTTCAGATAACCGGCGGCGTGTCTGTCATCGACCGACAACACACAGTAGGGTGTATTCGCCATCGATATTTATCGTGGTAGAGCCAAAATGATCTACCCAACACGAATAATTCGAGTGGGGTTGTCGTGCTACAACCCAGACTACTGTATCTGACCCACCACTCGTATTTTTCGCTCCGGCAGCCGTTTGCGGACACCCATATATATGAAAGACAGAGAAAGGCGCATATGTAGTGATGCAAACGGCGTATCGTGTGCAAGGAGGAGGAGGAGGAGGAGGATGGAGAACAGTAAAGCCTAAGTCACGTGCCACAATTTACGAATAAGAGTATTTGGGAGCTTATGTAAGCGCATCATTAATGTCCTGACGCCCAGCACACTCTTGAAATCTCCTCTCACTGCAGTCTGCAACCACCACCTCCCGTCCGCATGGCTAGGCGAAAGAGACAGCTCATGGAGGACGACGATTCTGACTCGTCTGGATCTGAGGCCCATGATGACTTTGACGATACGAATGACCCGGACGCACGCGCCGAACGCGAACTTTTCGAGAACCCTTACGGTAACAAGCGTAGGCGCAAGAACGCTAAGGAAGACGCAATATACGGTGTATTCGCAGACAGCGACGAAGACGAAGGGTTCTCGAAGCCGAAGAGTGGGCGACCTGCGAAGCGCAGCGATTGGGCCAAGGCGCCTGCATTCGTGTCTGGGGACAAGGCAGACCTAGACGCATCAGTCGAGGTCGACGAGACGGAGGTACACGAGACGATGGGAGACGTAGAAGCAGGAGAGAGTGACGAGAGCGACCAAGCCAGCGACGAGGACGCAGGCGATGATGCCGACGACGCGGACGACGCGGACGAGGAAGAGGACTCGAAGGCGCCTTCACCACGAGTACGGGAGGAAGAAGAGGAGGAAGAGTCACGACCACGATTTGGCGGACTTGGGATGACTTCGTCGGTGGGCGGCATCGGCACGAAAGGCGGCATAGGGTCTGGTGCGAAGAAGGGCGGGGCCGGTTCAGTCGGGCGAGGCAGTATCGGATCCTCGAGAGGTGGCATCGGGTCAGGCTCAAGAGGCGGCTTCGGCTCTGGCGCGAACACGCGAGATGATCCCTCAGCCTTCTCTGGCTTCAGCAAGAGCGGTATAGGCTCGTTCAAGCTCTCTAGCGTAACTGAGACAGAGCCTGCACCTCAAAAGCCCGCCGCCACTCCTGAACCCGCACCTCTCGAGCCAGAGGATCTCCATCTCCCCACATCATTCGGAAGATCAGGGTCGTCGCGGCCGCAGCGGGCATTTGTACGCGATGGCAGTGGATCAGGCAGCGGTACTGGCACACCCAAGCCTGCACTCACGCCGCAGGAACAGATGCACTTCGCGAAGCTCGGTGGTACATTCGGCGCACGTATGCTGCAGAAAATGGGCTGGACCGCAGGTACGGGTCTTGGTGCAGAAGCAGAGGGCATTGTCACACCAGTCGAGAGTAAGCTGCGGCCGAAGGGTATGGGTCTCGCGTTCAAGGGCTTCAGAGAGAAGACGGAGCAGTCCAAGGCGGAGGCGCGCCGTAAAGGCGAAGTCGTCAGCGACGATGAGCCATCTTCCGAACCGAAGAAGGGGCGAAAGCCAAAAGTGCAACAGGAGCAGACAGACGCGTGGAAGAAGCCCAAGAGGAAACAGTGGAAAGTCAAGCACAAGACGTATGAGGAAATCGTCGCTGCAGCCGGTGAAGATGTGCCCTCCGGCGTTGGCCAAATTATTGATGCTACTGGCGCGACGGTACGTGAGCTCGTCATTTGCACTCAAATCGGGTACTGAACCATACATCCAGCCTAGAGAAGTAGCATCTCTCGCGGACGTGTCTATCGCATCATGGACGCCAACAGCCGATACCACGCGACTACCAGAAGTCCGACATAACCTTCGACTTATCACCGAATCCTGCAAAGGCGACCTTAACGGGCTAGCGCGGGAAGCCCGCACTCTTGAACAGCGCAAGAAGTGGCTTCAGCAAGAAGATTCGCGCCTTCGGAAGAAGGTTGACGAAGAGGCGGAACGTACGTGCATACGATGGTGGCGCGAAATTGACTGTACCTAACTGACTATGCTCTTTCCAGTGATCGCACGTCTTCAACAAGTACATCTTGTTGTCGACGACATCAACACTCAGGCGAAACAGGCAGCCTCACTGTACGAGGCGTCGTTGGACCCCTTCTCCCCCGACTTTGAGAAGCTCATTGGATTATATCCCGGCGAATTTGATCGCTATCGTTTGGATGAAATCGTCGTAGCAGCTATTGCTCCCGTGGTTCGTACTCTCCTGCGAGCTGATGTACCAAATCTCTGACTGTGCTCTGTAGGTTCGCCGGAAGTTGACCCAGTGGCAACCTCTGGAAGACCCTGATGCTTTCGTGGCGAGCTTCCGGTTGTGGAGACGCGCACTGAAGATGTCCGAGACTGATGAACGGCCCCAGCAACAAGTGCAAATGTACGGCTCAAGCGCGGTTGTCTCCGCACCTCCAGTGATGTGAGTAGTCTAATCATGCTCTCAAAGTCTCGTCATCTAATCAGTGATATAGTGAGAAGCCAATGACACCATACGAGAGTCTCATCTGGAACGCATGGTTGCCCAAGGTGCGATCGTGTATAAACAATGACTGGTCTCCAGATGATCCTCAGCCCGCTGTACGCCTCTATGAAGCGTGGTCAAGGTACCTCCCGCCGTTTGTGCGGGACAACTTCTTCGATCAGCTCGTGCTCCCGAAGGTGCACAAGGCTGTCGCCGACTGGAACCCACGAAAGCACCAGGTTCCGCTACAGAGCTTGGTCTTTCCTTGGCTGCCGCATATCGGCCTTCGGCTAGAAGAGGTGTTGGGCGATGCTCGTCGGAAAGTGAAGAGCCTACTGCGCGGCTGGGTCGTCTCTGAGGGCGTCCCGCAAGATCTGACGGTCTGGAAACAGGTATGGCTTGTTTTGTTATGCTGAGGACTCGGCTGATTTGGTTTTGTGTAGGTGTTCGACATTGGAGACTGGGATGCAATGCTCCTAAAGTACATCGTACCGAGGCTGGGTGCGAGGCTCAGAGAGGACTTCCGCGTCAACCCGCGGGAGCAGGACATGTCGCCACTCAACGATGTGTTGTTGTGGGAGAGCCTCTTGCGCCCGTCCATATTCTCCCAAATCCTCGAAACCGAATTCTTCCCGAAGTGGCTGGACACGCTGCATATCTGGCTGATACAGCCCAGCCCTAGCTTCGAAGAGGTCGCTCAATGGTACTCATTCTGGAAAAGCTCTTTCACGGAGAACGTACAGAGTATGCCAGGTGTCTCTCAGGGCTTTACGCGGGGGCTACAGCTGATGAACAAGGCCATCGAATTGGGCCCCAACGCGCCAACACAGCTCCCTCGACCAGATCATCGCGCCAAACCTGCGACACCTCAAGCGGCATCCAGGCAGAGTACTCCAAAGCCTCGTGTGTCGCGCCCGCAAGAGATCACCTTCCGCTCGATCGTCGAGGATTTCGCTTCTGCTCACAACCTGCTGTTCATCCCCACGGGCAAAACGCACGAGAAATCGCGCATGCCACTGTACCGTGTTTCACAGACAGCCGATGGAAAGGGAGGTCTTCCGGTCTATATTCAAGACGACGCTGTATGGGCGCCGGATGGGGACGATTATCGTGCCGTCTCTCTCGACACCATGGTCCTTCGTGCAACGAAAGGATCAAGTGCGTGATATGGAGATTAGATAGAATATAGCGACACGTACGAGCGCGATTCAAGCGCGGGTCGTCAGATACGAACGAAGTGTACCGGCATCGCTCTCTGGATATCATTGCATTCCTTCCATTCTACTTCGTAGGATGTCCGTTGAGAGCTATAGCTTAAAGAGGAGGATAAACCCGCAGCAGCGCGCTTAATTGAGCCACGTGCTTAGTTGCCAAATTAGGGCGCGCGCCCCAGGTGTGGGCGTTGATTTTCGTGTCCCCGACAGCAGCCAGCCCGTCGACCTCAAGCCCTTCAAGACTCCCAACATGGTCAGTACGCCTGAAACCACCCTAGAATGCTGCCCGGATGGTCTATGCTCGTGTTGGTGTCGGTACAACGAAAATCTGGTCGAATGGGGAGGATGGATGCTGAAGTTGCACTGTGGATGAACCTGGCGACCACCCGACACGACTTGACTCTGGGCCGCGATACTGGACTGTCTTGCTGATACTATTCTTCTGTACTCCTTCTGTAGGCCCGAGGACCCAAAAAGCATTTGAAGCGTCTGCACGCTCCCTCATCATGGATGCTCGACAAGCTGAGCGGCACATACGTGAGTCTGGAGACCTATCTCTTGTGTGATGCGTGCTCTGAACAGACGGTTGTTAGGCTCCCCGCCCGTCCCCCGGACCACACAGGCTCCGGGAGTGTCTTCCCCTCACGGTGTTCCTCCGTAACAGGCTGAAATATGCCTTGACCGGAAAGGAGGTCACCTCGATCGTCATGCAGCGCCTGATCAAAGTCGACCAGAAGGTCAGGACCGACAACACCTACCCAACGGGTTTCATGGGTGCGTCGTAATAAGTTTGTTACGGGGTTAACTTGCTAATCGTACCCTTTAGATGTGGTTTCTATTGAGAAGTCTGGCGAGCACTTCCGTCTCCTCTACGACGTTAAGGGTCGCTTCACCATCCACCGCATTACTGCTGAGGAGGCCACCTACAAGCTCCTCAAGGTCCGTAAGGCCGCTCTTGGTGCCAAGGGCGTTCCATACATCGTTACCCACGATGGTCGCACGATCCGCTACCCCGACCCCCTCATCAGGGTCAACGACACCGTGAAGTACGACTTCGAGACGGGCAAGATAACCGACTTCGTGAAGTTCGATACTGGCAACATCGTAATGATCACCGGTGGCCGCAACATGGGCCGTGCAGGTGTCATCGTGCACCGTGAGAAGCACGTTGGTGGCTTCGACATCGTTCATGTACGGGACTCCCTCGACCGCACATTCGCGACGCGGTACGCTTGCTTGTTTTCAACACTTCGACCTTCGGCTAACGTTCATTCCAGGATCTCCAATATCTTCGTCATCGGTGAGGGCATCAAGCCATGGATCTCCCTTCCCCGTGGTAAGGGTACCAAGCTCACCATCACTGAGGAGCGTGATGTTCGGAGGAAACAGCGATCGTCGGAGCAATAGGCGGGCTTATGTATTGCTATCGTTCTCTTTGTTTTCCCCTCGCATATATGCCATGCTCTGTATGCTTCCACCGCAGCCTCAAAATATTCTGCATACATGCGTAACGTCACGGCCATCAGTCAGGAGTCTCGCGCAGAACCCTACGTTGAGACAACGCCGGTCGCCGGTCGCGGTTGCTGATAGTTGATGTATGTTACGACAGGCTAATGACGAGTGCGGGCTATCGATCTCTGGTACCGGTCGGTGAGAACACACGACACCCATGTGGAGAATTTTAACGATTAATAGACCAGTATAAGACTGTCGTTGCATGTATCGACGTGCATGTGGAAGCAACACCGATGGCGTTAAGCCTAGTACGGGCGATTTTGTTATAACCCTTGAGCTCTCCATACAGGACCCCAGCCATGGCACACAATGAGCATCAACCAGCCGACACCGACTAGTCCCGCAAACAGTCCACAAGCTTTTGCATTGCCCCACGAGTCGAAAGGCGTTGGAAGATAGAATGGTGCCAGCTGTTGCGGGGTATCAGTGGCTTGTTTCGGACGGTGCGTGAGCGAGGGGAACTTACAAATGCATAGAGCTGTCGGACGGCAGTGAGGAATGCGGAGACGTCCGCCGCGTCCTGCTGATAGCTTTCGATGGCGTACGTCGTGCACACGCTGGTGACTAGTTGGATGCCTACGCATGCGATCGCAGACCCGACGTCCTAGGAATTCAAATGTCAATACGGGCCATGAAAAAGATACGGAGTCGGCGCACAGGTGTCACGTTCCACTTGCCCGGGGTGGCGTTCTGCAGCTGAACACCCCAAACTATGCAGGTTCTTGGTTACGTCTCGGCCATACTGCAATATTTTGGACAATGCACGCACTGATGATGCCCACTGCAGAGAGGGCAAACCCTGGATAGGCGAGTGGTAGGCGATATTCGGGTACGCGAACACCACCAGCACGCTTTGTTCGATAGTTGACCAAAAGATCGCTTCCACGACCCGCAAGCTGCTCTCCGAGTACTGCACCGATGATGAGAGAGATGAACTGTAGGCTGATTTGACCTGTTGTCAGGTGAAAGGTCTCGCCAAATATCTACTCAAAGCCAAAGAGGGTTAGTAAATGTCCAAATTCGAATGTGACGTGGAGTGCTTACTTTCGGCACGTAGATTGTCTAGCGAGGTAAGATGTCAACGAGAATACATGCACGAGAATTTGTCCCTGGACGTACCATCAAGACACCGACGTACGTGAAAGGAATGGCTATGCCGAACGCTGCAAGTAGTACAAGGGGACGCCCACCCATCTCGAACGGCCGCCACAGCTCAATCCATCGCAGAGGTTTCCAGTTATATATGCGGAAGCCGTAGGCACTGGGCCATCCAGAACTGACTTGTGTGGTGGTTTTGAGAGAATCATGCGAGCTCCTGTCTGCTTCGGACATATCGCCCTTGGCAGTACGCCAAGGGTAAAGCGTTTCAGGACCTAAGAACAAGTGTGCAAAGAAGAGGCCAAGATGGATGGCGGCGAGAAGATAGAACGCTGCTCGCCACCCTTTGATTTGGACGAGATAGCCCGTGCTGTGTGCAATGTAAGAAGTATGAAAGCTGGAAGAAATTCCGGCATCTTACACAAGTGGCCCTGTCACAGGTCCGAGGACAGTCAGTAGCACTGCGCGATCCCTTCAGCTGAACATTCTCAAAGAACACGATATGACACTCACCCCAGACGCCCATCTTGCGCCCTTTCTCATGCGCAAAGAACATCTCGGAGACAGTACACGCGCCAATAGACTGCGGCGGACAGATAAAGAAAGCTTGTAACACACGCGTCATCATGAGCGTGCCATACGAATTGCAGTACGCGCCTCCCAGAGCGCATGCGGCAGAGATGAGAGCAGAGATGAGGTATACTGGACGGCGGCCGATCCGCTCGGAGATGGGAGACCATAGGATTGGGACAAAACCCAGCACGAGAATTTCGGCGGAGCTGCACAAGAGAATGTCAGGGATGAACTGCGCCTGGGCTCTTCAGGATAGAGACGTACACTAGATAAGCGGCATAGTCTATTGTGACTTCAAACTGAGCGGCAAAATCGGGCAAGGCAGGGATCACTATTGCTGCACATTCAGGAAAACGTGAAAATTAGTGAATGCACATACCAAGGACGTAGTACGAGAGGCGTACCGGCGCCAAACGCGCCCTGCATCGAATGGAAAGACACGATGCAGAGCAATGCGTTCTTTCGCCATCTGAAACTCGAGTTAACTTTGAGCATCTAGACAGGTATTCAACGTGCCACGTACGAGCTCCAGTTGTAGGGGTCTTGTGGGTCATCGCTAGGCATAGGGACAAGATCAAGGCGGCCATGGCGCTTGTACACTACGGACTCGAACTGTCCGGGTCGTTTGGAGCCGACTTCTTGCACCAAATTCTCCACCCTCTTCGCCTTCTCGATGCTGTCTGCGCTCGACATCTTGTGGCTGTGATGTCGAGAGAGGGAAAGACAGAGGGTGGACCTCATTAACCCGAGTGAAGTATGGTCTTAAGTTGTGCTATCCACGAAGAGAGCGCTTGCGCACATCTCATCACGTCAATTGCAGGACACGAGTTCGGGAAGTACTGGCGGGTGCGGAGCCGACCAGAAATACCGAAACTGAAGCTGCCCTGCGTAACTTGGGCGCATTTATGGCTATGAGGATTGTCATCACTACCAGCGTACAGCGGGGTCCCCTGGAGTTTGTACCTACGATTTCTATATCAGGACGCAAGGACCGAGCCAGAATGGACGTTGGCATATCTGTTAATACCTACGTGAGCAAACAGAGGCGGCCCTGAAGTACATTCGCGTGCCTGGTATTCAGTCGTAGCCGATGCAGCGCTGTATAACCACTGCGACCCAGAGTCATGATGTTCAAGTTCGCCATGCAGAGCCCCAGCGATGACACCCCATGATCATCAAACTCCCCACTCCGATGAGCGCAGCGAATAGTCCGCACGCCTTTGCATCGCCCCATGAGTCGAACGGGACAGGGATATAGAAGGATGCGGCCTAGCCAAGAGCATGGTGAGTATCGCGGTTGCAAGGAAATTGAGGGCGAAGACATACGAAGGCAAACGCTTGCCGGAAGGCAGTGAGAAAGGCAGAGACCGCCGCTGCGTCAGTCTGATAATTCTCGATGGCGTACGTCGTGCACACGCTAGTAAGCAGCTGCACCCCGAAGGCTCCTACTGCAGAGCCAATGTCCTGCGTATCCGAGAGCGAGTGTAAGCCCGGATTCAAAGGACGTGAAGTAGCCTACGCACAGGCGTAACGTTCCATATGCCGGGAGTAGCATTCTGGAGTTGGACACCCCACACTGAGATACATTGCAAGGAGTCAACGTCAACACGATATCGTGTGTAATACAAAGATTTGACATACCGATTAAGCCTGCGACAGAAAGAATATAGCCTGGGTAAGCTAATGGAAGGCGATACTCTGGCACGCGAACACCGTTGGCACGTCTTGTCCGGAAGTTGACGAGCATATCGCTACCTATACCTGCCACTTGCTCTCCGAGGATCGCGCCGATGATGAAAGGAATGAACTGGAGACCGATTTGGCCAGTCGTTAGGTGGAAGACTTTACCTAACAGCTGTTGTTGCGGATATCGTTTATTAAACTGGTTGGTCGGAGAAACTACGGGGAAGAAACTGTACCTTTGGCACGTAGATTGTCTAGAGGCCGGCTGTCAGCATACAGCTCTGTTTTCGTTGGTATCGTGTAGTATCCGTGCTTACCATCAAAACGCCCACGTATGTGAACGGTAGTGCAGTCCCCACCCCCACAAGAAGAACGAGCGGCCGTGTTCCCATCTGAACTGGCTTCCAGAACTCAGCCCACCGGAATCGCTGCGTGTTGTGTATCAGGGATTTGGACGAGCTAAGCCATTTGGGCGAGTTTGCTGGGAGGTCAGGCGGTACAACTTCCGGAGCTTGGGGAATTTGAACGACGTTTCGCTTCGGGAAGAGCGTTTCTGGACCAAGGAATAGATGCGCAACGAATACACCAATACTCATCGCCGCAAGAAGGTAGAACGACGCTCTCCACCCTTTGCTTTGTACGAGATAGCCCGTGCTGTACGAACAGTCTGATATCAGACTTTGCCGCTGGAAAAGAAACTTCGAGGGCGTACACGAGTGGCGCTGATAGAGGTCCCAAACCCATGAAGAGTACTGCATGTTTATGTCAGTCGAAAATACACAGGGATGTCTAAGGAATGAGCCCACCCCACATGCCCATCTTCTGTCCCTTCTGATACGCGAAAAACATCTCTGAGACGGTGCATGCGCCGATGGACAGCGGCGGGCAGATGAAGAATGCTAGGAATACCCGAGGCATCATGAGGGTGCCGTACGAGTTGCAGAACGCGCCTCCCAGAGCAAATGCTGCGGAGAGTAGGGCAGAGAGTAGATACACGGGGCGGCGGCCAATACGTTCAGAGATGGGAGACCACAGAATGGGGACAATCCCTAGAACAAGTATCTCTGCGGAGCTGAAAAAACAAGCCGTTCAGGCGAAATATCACAAATGACGAGAATATGTAGACGCACACGAGATATGCAGCCCGGTCCAAAGTGACCCCAAACTGCGAAGACAATTTAGGCAGAGCAGGTATTACCATAGCTAAGAGTCCACAGCAGGATATTCGCGAGATATCAGATAAGCACAGTGATCCGCGAGGATTAGGAAGACT
Organism: Ceriporiopsis andreanae CBS 279.92; assembly: GCA_001969225.1. Classification (NCBI taxonomy): domain Eukaryota; kingdom Fungi; phylum Basidiomycota; class Agaricomycetes; order Polyporales; family Meruliaceae; genus Ceriporiopsis; species Ceriporiopsis andreanae. The sequence goes on along the minus strand of ALYI01003620.1, from coordinate 20,879 downwards.
AAAATACTTGCCTGCACTAAAAGGACCCAGCATGGCATGCAGACAGAGAACGACCAGCAATGTGTTCTTTCGCCAACTATAGCGGCCAAGTAAGTCAGTTTAGCTGCATCTAGTATCTTGAGCAGTCGCGACGTACGAACTCCAATTGTAAGGATCCTGAGGGTCGTCGCTGGGCATAGGGATAAGATCCAGCCTGCCATGCCGTTTCCACACGGCCGATTCGGCCGGTACCGCCGCCGCCTCGTCTTCGATGATCGCAACTTTTTCGGTGCTCTCTGTGGCAGACATCGACGTCGTGTTCGAGTTCGAGGGAGAGATAACGGGTAGGAGCTGTTGAGGCACAGGGCGGCCCATTTATGCAATCGACGAGCGTCTGCATGTCACTATGGACCAGTCTGTCCCTTGGTCTGTCCACTTTATGAGCGAGTCATGGGTCGAAGTGTTCACGGGAACGCCCTTTACGAAGAGCAGTCCTCACCCCAAATGAAGAAGTGTTGTTATCTTTTTGGCGATGTCGTCGTCACCAACGTGTGGGCTTAAGGCGAGAGACTTCTGATCGTGAGTATAGGGTTGCGTCAAAAACCTACGAAATCAACGGAGTAACGATGATCTATATCAGGCTAAGCTTTTCACTGACACCAATATAGACGGGGCCTGCACAAGAACGTACCTCACAAACGGGCTTGTTCCACGTAGAATGCAAATAACTACATTCTACGAGAATGGAAGCAAGACTTCCTGCTAACGATGCGGCGGCACCCTTGCGGCACCCCTGCGGCTGCTCGCGGCGCCATACGGCACTTTTCGTATGCCCCACGTAAGTGCAGATGATCGCAATTGGTCTTGAAGGAGCTATAAAGATGAGAAACAAGTTTATAGCGCCGCCCATCTCTATGAATGGCTCCAACGGTGGAAGGCTACTGTCAGTATGTCACTGCGTCCTACGAGCCCCGCAGGTAAGTAATCCGCAAGCACTGGCCTCACCCCGAGAATCGCACGGCGAGAAAGATAGACCGGCGCCAGCTGTGTTCAACACAATTACAGGTGTGACGTTCCATTCGCCAGATGTGGTGTTGTCTAACTAAACGGCACATGCTGTCCGGCAATGTAGCTTAAGACGCAAATAAGCTTCTACTGTATACTGCCTAAAATGACGTACCTATTATGCTTATTGCGGCAATAATGAACCGGGAATATGCCCACAAATCTGCAGAGCGAACCGGAGTTGGTGTAAGACCGAAGGTTTCCTGTCCAGGTAGCTGGGATCTGATACAGGGCAACACGTCGATAGATAACGAGACAGGTCAGACCGTACCAAGGTTGGAAGGACTCGCAAACTCACAACAATCTTGGACCCAGTGGTAAGTCTCTCAGGGGAACCGCGGCCATCGCATATCACCGAGTGTGTAGTTTGCTTGTAGGTCATCCTCGTCTGGAAAAGAGTCGGCGACCGAGCACTCCAGGATACATTCTCGCTATTGCCTTGAACGACGTGTCGAATATCATCGAAACCCGTCGTCTCCACCACCACCCTTGAGCCTGAAATGAGCTCCAGTTTCGTTCTCGGCTTCCTGATCTAACGACTTCGAGAGGTGCGTATGTTCAGTACAGCACACATGGGCTACTCACGCGACGAGTGTATGATCAGGGTAATATATTTTGATGATAAAAGCGCTTTGGCTTGCGAGGCGCGACTAGTCTGAGTGCGAGATACGATTAGTCTGAGATCTGAGACGCGAGTTGTGACGTAGGCTGTCGTTCTGTGCACCGGTTATGGCTTCGATTCGGGTGCATACACAAGAACAACGACGTAGGCGATGAAAATATCCCCTAACGCGCACTGTGAGCTGGGGGAGACAACAGATAGAGATGACACGCACAACTACCAAAAAGCAAATGAGACGTTTAAGTGCATACAGTCGCACACTCCATAGCAAAGACATTCCTGCATCATGGGACCAGCTGCTACGATGAAGGCGGGTCGTATTCGTGACGGCGGGTTGACTCGCGACTGCATCCAGTTGATTTCGGGTGCGATACGGGTTGCTCTCACGACTCGTCGTTGCGCTTCAACACTTCATAATTGATGGCCTCGTTCGAGCTTGAGAGCAGAGCAAGGTAGCCCAACATCATCGAACGCAGCTAGGCTTCATGAAGAAGATCAGTGACTGCGCGATCTATTGGCCCTGGCACTCACCAGAAACCACTCCCTCGTCGATCAGAGATTATAGCTAACCCATGGGCCTCGCAGCTACTTGGCAAGAATTAACTGGGGACACGGTGGACGATTTTGAAAGATTTTCGTTCGAGAATCGAGAGAGAGTTGCTAACTGTAGCGCTTACGATGATAAACACCGATATGTATTATTATGTAATCAAGCACCCTGGCGTTTGCCTTGCACTTCGGAAGGGCACCACCACCTGGCCAGCTTTGACCGTGTACATCGTTCACTCCCGGCTCCCAAATCTGCGAATAAAACATGTGCTGAACCTTGAACGTTCTTCTTCGCGCATTTTCACTAGCAACCGCCGTGCACACAATAACGTCTCGTGTGAGACTAACTATCCAGGACGAGACATCGAGGTCGGTGAGTGCACTTGTTACAAGAAAACGACCTCTGATAACCGTATCAATGCAGAGCCTACATTACGCTAAGTCTAGAATGGCTCGGTAGCCAGTCACGCACATCGGCGACCCGATACCATCTCTCTGAGCCAGGGCTATTCTGTGGGACAAGGTATGTAGTCTTACGCCGTGATACGACCGCGGCGGCTGCACGGCCACTGCGAATATTAGATGAAAGTTGTCATCTGACGTGTTAAACGACCCACATGCACGAAACCTTGTAATTGAGCTCATTAATAAATGCTCCAAGTGTTTTGTTCATCACGAAATATTTGACTCAGATGCATAAGTCCCATCTGATACGTCGCGCTCAGATAGAGCGAGGTACGTACGGGATCTCATATATTTTGCCCGCACTCATTCATAGACTTTTTAGAGGCAGGTACGTCGACTATGTAAGCCTGATGTTCTCCCATCTTCGTATTCACACCGCCTGCTTGCCTCCAACAGGAACGTACACATGCAGGGAGTACGGGTCCTTGTGCGTATATGAGTATGGCCGGCGGATTGCCTTCCAAGGCACGCTAACCTTGTTATGACTGGACGACATGGATTGCGGAGCTCTCCACGCCGCGCTTGATCAGACGAGGTCGGTCTTCACGGTCCTTTGCTGAGCGATTTGGGCGTATTTGTCCACAATCTGTTCATCACCCTCGCATGCTGACCATGATATCAGGCAGATGTGCGCAGCCTATGCCCGACAGGTCACGTAGCTTGGCTAGCACCGACGTCAAACAGCTTATCGGAGCAACATGACGGACGGACAGCTGCTCTGCCGTATGCCCAGACCATACTTATGAAATCTGGCCAAGAAGGGCTGCCTAAAAATGTTCGCTCTGATATCGCCAGCTGTAATGACCCGAAAATCTGGACGAGGAAAGATGGAAATGTGCGTTTTTCTGCATTGCGCGCGATGTAATGCTCGGCTGAAGACAATAGACCTTGCCGCCCCATGCGTTCTCGTCATAATATCACTCAATTAAGCGGTATCAAGGTGCTTTCTGCGCGAAATCGCATATGCATTGGTTGTGTACGCCCTCTACATGTGCCATGGTCAGCATGTTCTCGACTAACCCTCACTTTGCCCAGACGTATCGTCTTTGAGTGCAGATGCTGCAGTCACGAGGCTAGTGATGCGTATTTGCTTTGAGCAAACAAGGAAGTTCTTATGCTGTGGCGTGCTTCTTGAACATGCATAGTCCGAAGATGTCCCCTTCCACCAGACGAAGACCTTGCTTACGGAAGACGGTACGCCTCGCGGCCGTGTTGGCCCAACTCAAGGAGGTCAAGCAAATGCCTGATGTGACACTGCACCATCTGATCCTGATGGTCGGGCACGGAGAGCTTTGACGATGTTCGGCGTGGACAGATTGCCAGGGACCCCGTCAATCGGTATGGAATCCGTACGGAAAATGCAGACTATAGCACCATATTAACCCGTTTCTATGTATCCCAGACTTGCGCAGTTTCGCTGTCTGTCAGCCGCGAGGAATATTTTCTTTCCACACGGGAGTTATCACCGCATGCCGAGCGAAGGTCTGGTCACATTTATAAAGTGCGCATATACTCTGGAGCGTTCATATGCCACTCACGGCTGCTAGCTATCTCTTCTGACGTCCGAGGGCCCCATTGAAGCCGTGCGTCGACCTCTTTTTTCCTTGCGAGACCCGAACCGTTCTGGTGGGCGCCCTGGGATTTCGTCCGACTTTGCGGTTCGCTTTCCCTTTGCAAAGAAGCTTTGGACGAGTCCAATCTTGCCAGGGGTCCCGCATCACACGTCCGTATGACCTCAGTGAATGCGGCATGCCGGTGAGCAACTTTATTGTATTCGCCCCATCCTTGAGACGCACGCTCAAGTATAAATACTGTAGAGGTCCGACACTGGGTCTGCAGAAGCAGCCCGCTGCTCTCTTGCACTACCTATGCGAGCTCCGTACCTCCTTTCGATTGTCTCTCTCGCTTTCGTGGGCGTACGTGGGCAGCCTACCGGTAGCTATCCTCACGACTATCCCGGCATGCCCGCAGGCGACTTCAGTCCTGCCTGGCAGAGCTGTAGGCCGTCCTTATCCCCGTTGCTTAGCGTGTCCTTGACTGTGACTATGCCCGCAGATTTTCAGGTGACGGATCCGATGCCCAACGTAACATTCCCGCTGGGCCGAAACTGGGCAGGGAACATACCGGTCAACAGACCCGGGCATCCTAACAACACGCTCTTTTTCTGGGGTTTCGAGAAAGAGAATGGATCTCTGACAGCAGATGCAGGCGAGCGGCTGAATGAGCCGTGGGGCATCTGGCTGAATGGCGGGTGTGTTCCTGAACATCTGTCTCTCCGCATAAGCCCGTCGGTGCTGACACGACCCGTGTCTTTCCTAGCCCCGGATCGTCCAGTATGCTCGGCTTCTTCTTTGAAGTGCGTGCACCATCTGGGCATTCTCAATTTGGTGCTCGTTGTTTCTGGCGCCGACTGACTGCCGACTTGTATTTAGAATGGCCCGCTGCATATCCGCTACAATTACTCGATGTTCTACAATAACTACAGCTGGGATCATCTCGCTGACTATATTTGGTTGGATCAGCCGGTGTAAGTACATTCTCGCCGACAATTGTCTGATTGTCAGCTGTCTGAACACTTCTTCGACAGAGGAACTGGTTGGGCTACGGCCGACGCTGACGGATTCGGTGCGTACTTCCCCAAGGATTGCAAGTATTAGTGCCAACAGGGCGGTGCTTTGTTACAGTTGCGGACGAGGATCAGATAGGCACGGATTTCGTGTGTATTGACTGCTGTTCTTAACATCCTGCTTGATTACTGACAGTCTGGGTCCAGTTCGGCTTCTTGGAGAACCTTGTGAACGTATTCCCTAGCTTACGAACGAGGCCGCTGTACCTGACCGGTGAGAGCTATTCGGGGAGATACATAGTGCGTATCACTGTCTCAATTATTGATATTCCTGTCATGACCACACTGATCCCAACAGCCATACATCATGAAGACATACTTCGGGATGATGAGCCCGCCTGTAAATATTGTCAAGTTCGCCATCGGGGATGGCGTGATCGGGAGTGAGGTAGAGTCGGAACTGATGCCAATGGTTTGTGCGCACTCAGCCTTATATCCGTCTTTGTTGACAAACACCTCCATACAGGTCACGGTTCTTGAGACATATCCGCAAATGATTGGCTACGATTCCGAAGTCTACGAATATTTCGCAGAGCAGTTAGTCCCTGCTTTCCATGTGGGTACGGCCCTTTGACTGACAGGTCGCAATAAAGGTCACATCTGTGTGGATATGACTTGAACCTCACGTATCCGCAAGATGGCACCTTTGCTACGCTGAATCCACCGCTGCCAGTCTCATTAGACAGCAGTTTTACAGCCCAGCGGACTCTCAAGAAGGCTATCCTTTTCAACACGTCCTTTTCTCTGAATTCAGCCGTCAAGCGGGGTATATCATACGCCCGGAGTAGTCGGCACGATGAATTCAAGCGCAACATGAGAAATCTGCCCACTGGAACCATCGATCCCTTCTATCAATGTGATCTCTTTGACGAAATAGTCGACTATGCCTTCAATTTTAGCCTCCCGTGGAGTGCGCTTTGCTCGTGGTTAGTGCCTCAACAACACTGATACCTGAAATCTCCTAGGTAACAATGACGAGAACACGTTTGGATTTGACGTAGGCATTCACCCGATTTTAATGCATAGTCATCTCACCAGCAGCCAGGTTTACAATATCCCCGACGCACTCGATCCAGAAGCACCTATGGACGCATCCGTTTTTCTCAATGGTAGACACGTTCCTCTGATCTACAAAGGCTACGTGTCAGCTCACAACGCCGGTCATCTAGACGACGCTACACGTTCTGCTATACACGCGCCGACTTCCAAGGACTGGACTTCTAGCATTTTTCCTTACCCGTTCAGTAGGTGTTCCGAAGACACACTCGATGTCCAGTTGCTTACGTGATCACTGTAGATAGCCTGGACGGCCAGGACCCTAGTAAGTCCACAGTCGTCTTCGCGTGCGCATAAACTCCAACTCTCTGATGTCTCCGCAGGTATCGAGTGCGTAGCCTGCTCCTGTACGCTCGTCGCAGCATTGATCATTTTCAGGTCGATGGCATTCTTCACTGACCTCGCCACGAACACGTCTGAACGGGCTATTCCAGTGGTCTTGTATTCCGGAAACGACGATTTTGGTGTGAGTCATCGTGCTACAGAAGGTGAGTCACCGTGCTTCCACCGTTGCTTGGGTCCTTTTATTGACGCTTAGTGGCAGTCGTAATACAGGTATGCAATCGACTGATGGGTACTGGTTGCCCTGCCACGCCGTGTCCTGACCAACTACTTTCAGAACACCACCTTCGGCGGTATTCAAGGTTTTACTAGAAGACCTTCGACCCCATGGTACGACGACGAAGGCGCCTTTGCGGGAATCGTTCATCAAGAACGAAATTGGACTTATGTTCTCGTCGCAAACGCCGGACATCCCGTACCTCAGCAGCAGCCCGAAAGAGTGAGTTTTTTTTTTTCAAGAAAGGATAGTCACATTTCTCATCGACTGCAGGCGTACGTATTCCTCCGCGAATTTGTCCTTGGCCACAACACGACCGGTCTTGTCGTGGATAATGGCGGAAATATTACCGTCGTTGGCGGTGAGAACGTCACGCTCGCTGCCAGTGCATTGCCCGGACAAACGGCCATTTTCATTGGAGATGGGATGACACAATCCAGCTATGCATATGCTTCGACAATCATTGCTTCCTGGGAAAGATTCTTAGCTACCGCAACCGCCACTCCTCCCGCCCGTTGAGTAATATATGTTTCTGGTAAATGTGGTGAAGGGTGATCAGGCGAGCAGCTCATAAAATAGTGCGCCGAACTGCGTTGTCATGTAATTCCTTGTCCCTCATCCCTCAGAGTATTCGATCTCCAGTGCGATGTAACATGGTATGTCGAGATGAGCCGTTCTACTCTGTCATGATCTGGCTCGAGCGCCATAGAGTCCCAACCTCGTAAATGATCGGCGCTTAGCGCTCCTGCTCTCGCCTTCACGTCGGCATTGCCCAATCTTTCTGAAACACCCTCGTATTGTCAAGCTATTGGACGAGAATATATATCTCGTGTTATGTGGGTCTTTTGTTTTGCGTGGCCGTGCCCAGCCATGCCCAACTCGTGCATGGCTACGCGCTGACCTGCCATTATTGAGATCAAAAATCCAATCAAAATCTGCAGTCTACAAAATAGCACCCTCACGATATCAAAGACATATCTCATTGGTGCGTCTCTCTACGGTCCCGACACATTTTGGCACGGAACGTCAAGAATCAAGACCTCCATCAGCCGCACCCAACGCGATGACAAATGAGTCACGCAGTATACCAACTGGATCAAACACCGTTCATTCGCTTCGACCTTGCGTTTTTTAGCACTGAGTAACATGTGGAACTGTCCATTCTCGCGATTCCATAGGATAAGGTCAAGCGGCCTACTGGAGTCACTCGCAACACACCAACGGGTCCGGAAAACCTGGTCATGACTGCTCAATATCAATGGCTGCCACTGCGCTGATAACGAGGTTTTCAGACAGCCTGCAATGTATATAATGGCAGAATGGTATGCCTAGGAAGACAAGCAGTATTGGATTTCTCTAGCATGCTAAGCTTGTCTGCGACACAGGTGCTCGTCGCGATGTTGGCCGCGGCGCTCCCCGCAGTACACTCGCAAGAACAACCTCCAGGTGTAGGTTGGGCACACGATTATCCTGGAAAGCCACGCGGAGACTTTAGTCCTGCATGGCAACAGTGTAGGTTCCTTCGTCTTGTCCTATGTAATCGAGCTCAACCGCGCCATGCTAGACTTCCAAGTGACCACGCCTCTGCCAAACGTGACTTGGCCGTTGTCCAGGAGTTGGGCTGGAAACGTCCCGGTCGATAGGCCGGGACATCCGAACGATACGCTCTTCTTCTGGGCATTTGAAAAGGACCACGGGTCATTGACGGCTGCACCACACGAGCATATCGACAAGCCATGGGGTATATGGCTTAATGGCGGGTACGTGCATCCTTCATTTACCACACTGGCCGACGTATCGATGACTCCCGTTGGAAAAGTCCCGGTACCTCGAGCATGTTAGGGCTCTTTTTCGAGGTACGGGTTTCCTTGTGAATCGTGGCCTGTCGCTCATTATTATTTGGTCTGATAGAATGGTCCGATACATGTGTCGAACACGTACTCAATGTTTCCGAACAAGTACGGGTGGAACAACCTGGCGGATTTCTTCTGGATCGATCAACCAGTGTTTGTATTGTCCTGTTCTCCCTTTGCCCTACACGAGACTAAGTGCTTCACAGTGGCGTGGGCTACTCTACTGCGGATGAAACAGGTTTCGGTATGTTCATACCGATCATCTCTAATTGTCTAAGCTATGGCGGTATTCTGACTGTCATCCAGTCGCCGACGAGGACCAGATGGGACAAGATTTTGTGAGGTCACATCTAAACTCAATAACACATGCTGCTAACTCATTTTATAGTTTGGCTTTCTCGCGAACATCGTAAAGATTTTCCCGAGCCTCAGGCATCGACCACTTTACCTTACCGGTGAAAGCTATGCAGGAACTTACATTGTGAGCGGCAGCACAGTGTTATGAATGCCCTAATTGACGTAATGCTGTTAGCCATATATCACAAAGGCCTATTTCGGTATGACGAGTCCGCCTGTGAAGCTCGCAAAAATTGCAATAGGCGGCGGTGCCATCAGCAACATATGGGAATTTGCGATGCTGCCTGTGGTATGTGTCTCTTCCTCGCTGACATGGATTGAAAGTGATGCATGGTCGCCAGGTGTCACTCATAGAGACATACCCGCAACTGATCGGGTACGACCCTGCTGTATATCAATACTTCCGGGAACAGTAAGTTTCGAGCCAATCTCTGGCGTAGACTACTCTCTGGACCCTGAAACATCCACTTGTAGATCACACCTGTGCGGCTATGACTTGAATCTGACCTACCCTCAGCAAGGACATTTTCCCACACTCAATCCCCAGAGCACCATAGCCGGCAGCGCACAAGCTCGAAAGCGCGCTCTCGTGACGGAGGCTTTGAAGGCAGATGCCTTTCCGACGCGTTCCGATCTTTTCAGACTTAGCAGCCTGGTCAAAAGTGACCACCTGCGGCGACGAGAACAGTGGAAGCGCGACCTTACAGGGCGCCCGAACGGAACCGTTGACAACTACTATGGCTGCGACCTCCACGACGAGGTCATTGATTATGCCCTCAATTTCAGTCTCCCGTGGAGTGCGTGCTATGTATTTCCTTCGAAGCGAAGACTGACATCTCACCAGAGGGCAATGATTACAACGGCTTCGACGTAAGTCACCATCTTGACCGTAGCATCTTGCACTGACTGTTTGATCAAGTATTACAATATTGTGGACGCTCTCGAACCTGAAGCACCAATGGACGCGTCCGTATTCCTGAATAGTGAGTATGGACGCTCCGCATAGTCGTCTTCTCCTGATGCGATATTCTCAGACAATGTTACGCGTGCCGCAATCCATGCACCAACGAGCAAGGACTGGGTCGAAGATATTACGTACCCGTTCCGTGAGTAGTAAGTCTAGATTGGTGAATATGATTTTGACTACATCATCATCAGGCACTCCTGGCAGCGCGGTCGAGAACGGTGATCCCAGTAAGCCCGCTCCCAATTTTACTCGCCTGTTTGCCTAAGCGGTTTGTTATCAGGCGTCGAGTGAGTGGACGGCCTGACGCCTTCGCAAAACCTGTGTCATATTATTGACGAAACAATAGGCCAATGGCTTTTCTGTCCGAATTAGCCACAAACGCTACCCGCCACGGCGTCGGCATTGTCATATATTCCGGAAACGACGATCCCATTGTTCCTCACCTGTCATCCGAAGGTGCGTTGACGGCTTGCGTGACAATCACGGACGATGCACAGAACTGATGTCGTATATTCAGTGATCATACAGGTGTGTTGCACTTTGCGAGTCCGGGCGTTCTCATCGACCATTCTTCGTAGAACACGACGTTCGGCGGCATTCAAGGGTTCACCCGGAAGCCCTGTACGCGTTGGTATGACGATCACGGTCATCTAGCGGGAATCGTACACCAGGAGCGCAACTGGACCTATGTTCTAGTGAGGGGAGCCGGCCACATGGTGCCCCAGCAGCAACCCGAGCGGGTATGTACACAATTATATGTATGACGATTCCGGGTGATTTATCAAGCCTTTCGCCACAGGCATACTTGCTCCTGCGCGATTTTATTATAGGAAATAATCCCACAGGAAAGGTCGTCACGTCAAATGGTGTCACCTCTGTGGTCGGTGGCGAAGACGCAGATTATGCAGGGATTTTGACAGGACAATCTGGAATCTACTACGGCTCCGGGACGACGCAGGGTGCCTACACGTATCCAAGTGGTACCATTGCTGCGTGGCAGACATTCATCGCACAAATCACAGCGACCTCGGCCAGCCCAGAGCCTACTCCCCAACACACGGCTGCTCCCAGCGTATCAGTATAATCCGATATGTGTATCGTAGATAACAATCTGGAAGGATGAACGATCATGTTGTGTTCACTCAGTTCCCTCTCGCCGAGCTCAGGAACAAGGGCCTGAACATCGAAGGTGACCGCAAGGGTCAGTAGTACGGTACAAATATCACGTAATTACATAATCACGAATAAAGCCAAAGCGTCGCTGTACCCCAGGAACGCGTTTGACTGTCTTTCACGTTCTCAACCACTTACATCATGAGCTCGCGGTCGAAAGTACACAGAAATACACTCAGAGAGCAGTGCTAGATCAGTGCACAGTCCCAGTATATTGGCTGTTACATGGCAAAACTGTACAAGACTATGCCCTGCTATCTGTGAAATTTGGTGCGCCCAGCAAGTCAGGTCCAGGTGGGCGTTGGCACGAGTGGTGTTGTAATCGTCGCGGCAATGAATGTCTGCCAGGCCGCGATAGTGGCGCTAGGGTAAGTGTACGTGAACTGAGTGGATCCTGAGCCGTAGTAAATTCCGGACTGTCCAGAAAGGATACCATCGAATTTGAGATCTTCACCACCGACAACGGTCGTGCTAAGTCCACCCGATGTCACGACTAACCCCGTGCGATTGCTACCGAGGATGAACTCGCGGAGGATGATGAACGCCTGTCAAGTTCGATGGGTAGCATTCTCAGTGAGAAGCAAGGGGGCTTACCCGCTCAGGCTGTTGCGCAGGAATGAGATGACCTGCGCCCTTCACAAGAATATATGTCCAATTTCTCTCCTGGTGCACGATCCCCGCAAACTGTCCGTCGTCGTCGTACCAGTGGGTGGAAGGTCGTCTCGTAAAACCCTGTATACCACCGAATGTCGTGTTCTACATTGTATAGACCTGTAAGAAGAGTAGAGTCCGTGCATCATGCGAAGCTCACCTGGATCGTTACTGCGACAAATTCAGTCAGACAACGGCGCGTGGTTGGGAGCATGGAATATCATACCTTCAGATCCGAGATGAGGAACCAGCGGGTCGTCGTTCCCAGAATAGATGATCACGTCGATATGATGACGGGATGCGTTGCTCGCAAGCTCTGACAGGAAACCCGAGGGTCTACGCTGATTCTTGAGACGTGGCCTACAGCCCTGTACACAACACACTTACTTGACACCTAGAAATATGATCAGATGCCTGTCGACAATGAGAGAACATTGTGCTTCTTACTGGGATCAACACCATCAATCGTACCTCCTGGTTAAGAAATTATGAGCGTGGCGAATTTGCGACAAGTGAACAGTAGGTACCGAATGGATAGGTGATCGTCTGTGACCAATTCTTGCTCGTTGGCGCGTGCAGGGCATCGCGTGTAGCAGGATCTACACGAGTCGTTAGCGCGAGGAAAGCGAGCATCGTATGTCACCCTCACCATTCATGAAGACGGTGCCGTCCATCGGAGGGTTCCGGATCCAGTGCATCCAGAACGTTGAAGATCTGAGCCAGAACATCAGAGTGGAAGAACGAATGACCAAGGAAGGAACTTACGTCGTAGCCATTCAGGTCATGCCCCTCTGTAACACCCAGTAAAATATGCGTACAAATTGTATGGGTCAAGGAAAACGCACTCCACGGAAAGCTGAAATTAAGAGCATAGTCGATCATCTCGTCGTGGAGATCGCATCCGTACCACGGATCGATCGTGCCGTTTGGTCTTCCTGTGAGATCGCGTTTCCACTGATCTCGCTTGTGGGAATGCTCGCCACGAGCCTCGATAGAATCGCGCGTCATTAGCATGTCCGCCTTCAACGCCTTCTTCACCAACGCTTGCTTCGCAGCACTTGAGCCACCAAGGACAGGAGGATTCGGACGCTCGATCGTCGGAAAATGACCATTCTGGGGGTACGTCAGGTTTAGATCAAACCCACAGAGGTGCGATCTAACCCCAGAACAGCGTGAGCACAAGCTTAGAAACAAGCTGACTTCAATACTTGCTGTTCTTTGAAATAGTTGAAGACATCTGGATCGTAGCCAATGAGCTGGGGATATGTTTCGAGGACTGACACCTGTCAATTCGTGAGCCGTGTAGACACGTCGACTGTATCTCAAACCTACCACCGGTAGAACCGTGAACTCCCACTCAGTGCTGATTGCGCCATCTGCGATGGAAATCTTTGCGAGCTTGACGGGAGGATTCTTGAGCCCAAAATACGTCTTGGTGATGTACGGCTGTAAAAGTGACATTAGCATCATGACATTGTAAACTCAAAGTTTTTCCTGACGATGTACGTTCCAGCATAGCTTTCGCCTGTCAGGTACAACGGCCTGTGCCTCAGACTCGGAAATACCTTGACCAGGTTCTCCAAGAAAGCGAACTATAAGGGAAAACTCAGTGGCGAATCAGATCAGGAGGATACAATGCCGCACAAAGTCCGCGCCCATCTGATCTTCGTCGGGTACTGGCGAGCGTCGTAAGTTCCTCGACACTGATGCATTTCAAAACAAAGCATACCAAAGCCTGTGTCATCTGCGGTAGCAAACCCAACGCCTCTATTGATACGCGTGAGTTCGTGTCGACAAAGAAGATACGTGGGGTACTGACACTGGTTGATCGAGCCAAATATAATCCGCCAGCTCGTTCCAACCATACTTGTTGGAAAAGAGGGAGTATGTGCGGGATACGTGTATAGGGCCATTCTACCGAACAGTAAGCGACCTTCTCCGCAGTCGAACTGAGAACACACCTCGAATAAGAGACCTAGCATACTCGATGCGCCGGGTCTATGTCATGTCACACGTTCGTGTACTTCTCCATACGAAACGGTGGCGCCACGTACCCTCCATTCAGCCATATACCCCAGGGCTTGTCGTTATTCTCGTGCTCAGTTGCAGTTAACGAGCCTGGATCCTTCTCCCAAGCCCAAAAGAAGAGTGTGTCGTTTGGGTGGCCCGGCCTGTCGACAGGGATGTTGCCAGCCCAGTTGCGAGGAAGTGACCAGGTAACATTAGGCAGTGGGACAGTCACTTGGAAATCTGAAACCGGAGTGATATCAGTAGAGGGTACACGAGAAGTCCCTTGATGACTTACACTGCTGCCAAGCGGGACTGAAGTCACCAGCAGGTTTGCCAGGATAATCATGGGGATATCCTACGCCTGGCAGTGTAGACTGCCCACACACCAGAGCCGGCACGACTCCAAGTATGAAAGCTAAGAGTGAAATGAGCATGCTGTTCGCGTGAGCAACTCTAGAGATCACAGTCGATGTTGACCTGTATAAATACTGTACAAGCCCCCGATCACGGCCCGTATAAACGACAGAAGCGACGCATTGTCACCCCGTTTATGCGCCACAGCGAGGGTATCCACATTCGAGAAGCCTGCATCATCCGTCGAAATGATGTCGACACATCGCTGCGGCGTTCTGCGCACGGAGCGGCTGTGGGGGTACCATTCTCATCACAGCCTGAGAATATTCATTCCGCAATATCGGAAGCATGAACGCACGTGTGCCTGGCAGTATCGTGTTCAGTGAAGGTCAGACGATATTTCACGCGACGGTTACTTGCATGGTAGACGACAGAATCTCTCGTAGAGCGCCGGCGGGCCCCATGACGCGCTGAGAAGGCCGCTGTCGACGGAGAAGCTCAGCACGAACAATGCGACGAGTCAAAGCTTAGCGCGTATTGATGAGCCCTACGCGATTCTACTTCGACAAAAAAGCGTGGCGGGCCCCATTATTAGCAGAACCATCACAGTCTCAAAATACCTCATCGTCCTATACGTCGGCACCGACGGGCCCCGAGGGCGCCGACAGCCGTACACCAAGACTGGATGATGGGGGCCTCTCACTGAGTATGCTTTGCCTACGGCACAGCTTGTAAGCGTTCAGTTAACGTTCATCATTGACATACGAGGAGATGCTGCTCACGTCACGCGAACATAAAGTGTGTTCCATGCGCGCTGTAAGCGGGTATCGCAAGTTCCCGACGTTCGAGTGATCATCGCGAGACGTTGGATTATAGGTGCTGAGTGGTATAGTGTATCTGATTAATGACTAGTATTGAGCAGTGCTCCTGATCTCGTGGAATAATGAATATAGGCGCCGAGACATTGAGGCCCCGATCCTGTAATGAGAGCCCGATCATTGTATCCCGGGTTTCGCTGGTGGAGCAGGAGGATGGGCAGGTTTGAATACCTTCAAATAACAGTCCGAGAATACCTAGGTATCGTCGGGCTTGCCGCGCCCGAACCGCAGCTCGAGCGCGACCCGCCGTGTCGGCGAGCGCAGGTATTTCTTGATGAGCCGCTCCTCGCTCTCCGTGAACGCCCACTTGCGGTTCACGAACGTGACGACCTGCAGCGCGGGCAGCGCATCGAGTGCGCGGTTGAACGCGTCCCATGAGAGCAGCGTCGCTACGACGTCGAGCAGCCCGCTGATGACGAACTCGACCGTGACGCTGGGCAGTGCCGCAGGTGCGGAGCGCACGAGCGCGGTGAGCACGTCCCACGCCTTGGCGTTGTCGTTCTGGTTGACACGCAGGCTGAGGGTGAGCACGATGCGCAGGGACTGCAGGCCGGTGCACTGGGAAAGCCGAAGTGCTTGCGCGATGAGTTCGGGAGCTGTAAGACTGTCAACGCTTGGTTCGAGCAGGAAGGGTAACCACGTACCGACGCCGCCGGTTCGATATTGCGTCATGGTCGAGATATCGATGGTGAAGTTGGATATAGTGGTCGTGTGGGCTTCGAGTGACCTTGCTAATGTCGCTGCATCCTCGATGGACTTGCAGCCAGTTTCGAGCGTTGTGAGGCTGAGCACAGGACAGCATTTGAGGAAAAAGCCGACAACTGGGATGGCGACATCTTTGCACTTCAGAGCGTGGACCTTCGTCCCATAGCTGACCGGGAACGTGAGAAGGCCGTCAGTCACCGCCGAAAAGTTCTCGAGTGATCCTAACCGGAGGACGTCGATCTCGTCGAAGATACGTAACACCTTGAGTACGTCGTCTGTGCGCGTCGCCCGCCCGTCCCAGTCCTCAAGCCGGAGTTCCGCGAGACGAAACTTCGTATCTGTGCCCCACCGCTTGCCTGTGGCGAGGTTGACGGAAGACAACACCAGCGTGGAGAGTTGATGCGTGTGCAGCAGGGTCAAGATGCCGACCAGAGGCGCCACCTTCACCTCTGGGTGTCCGCGCCAGGATACGTCCAGCCCGCGAATCGTGAGCCGTCGAATGCAACGCGCGACAGCTGACGAAGACTGCAGGAACCTGATGAAGTCCCCGAGCTTGTCACCCACATCACCAGTGGAGACGGTGACTCGTGTATGTCGAAAGCGGAAGGGCCGCGCGACCTGTGCCCAGTGGTGACAAACACACGAGAATGCAGCCATGCCTCGACGATCGTCCAATAGGTTGTCGAATATGGCGTTCATCAGCTCGAGAGGGAAAATCGTTAGACGAGATTGCACGTTCATCTCGAGGCTCTCAGGGTGGTCGCATGCACTGTGAGACGACGAAATTATTACCTGACGGGAAGAATCGTCAGAGGACTCACCAGTGTAGCAATTCGTGTGTGCGAGGGGCCGAGCGGCGAGACCGTGGAGAAGCCGATCGTCCTACGAAAATCTGCAAAAGATCTGTATGATCTACAATGGCCTCTGATCTGTAAGAAACGAGCTTACCTCTGCGAGGCCGTCAAACAATCCCTAGAAGCAAAGGCGGACGAGTGCTGGATTGAAGCGTGAAAGGTTGGTAGAGTCGGAGAGAAGTCCGAGGATGAGAAATGTGGCCCGCTCGCTGTTGCTCTCCGGCGTGTCTGATCCGATACGGTCTTGTCAAAGACCGACCTGCGCGAGACATTGCAGGTCATCAAGGCACACTGGATCCAAGCAAGAATGGGCGATGGCACGACGTAAATTCGGTTCAAGAGGGCGGATGCCTGCAGCTGTACGATGCGGAGCCAGGACATGGTGGCTGTTTGTTTTTTAATGAGATTATTCGCGACCGCGTATGATTTCTCTCTGATCCGGTCCGGCCGAACGAGGCGGACTTTGAAAAATATCCCAAGTGGTCCACCTCGTCGAGGCGATTCTGTTTGTTCTGGACAGATATTCGAACGTTGCGACTAAGAATAAATTCTAGGCTGACGAACGCAGCAGAGCGACATAGGAGGCCGCAAAAACAGTCTCACTAGGCCAAATGTGGGGACGCTGAAATCAAATCGACGCCGAGAAAGGCAAACGCTCTGATCGCTGTCGCCTAAAGTGGCAGGTGAGGTGATCGCTGCGACAAGTCTTCCTCGCCCTCGATGACTTTGCAACACATGTTGAGCACGACGGCGCCCAGCTCGCTCAGGGGACCTGGCTTGCTTTCCTACCATTACTATCAAAGCGCGGGTCGCTTCTCTGGACCATCAGTCTCACGCTGTGCACCTATATAGAGCGGCGACAAAGCGCAGCCACGCGGTGCAGCAATGTTGCTCAACGCCCAGCTCGCGCTCTTGGCCGCGTTTGCAGCACACGCCCACGCGCAGGCCATCCCGAGTTTCCCACATGACTATCCCGGAAAGCCCTCTGGCGATTTCAGCCCAGATTGGCAGCCTTGTGGGTTGCATACCATCGTTCTTCGAGCAATGGTTGACGCTTCTCAACTCCGTAGATTTCCAGGTCACAAGCAGCCTACCAAATGTCACCTTTCCTCTCAATCGCAATTGGGCTGGGAACATTCCCGTAGACCGACCCCAACATCCTAACGATACGCTCTTTTTCTGGGCCTTCGAGAAGGAGGAAGGATCGCTGACGGCTGCAGCGGGGGAGCGGAGTGACGAACCATGGGGAATCTGGCTCAATGGCGGTCCTGGGTCTTCCAGTTTGCTCGGCCTTTTCTTCGAGAACGGCCCTCTGCATATTCGGGACGACTATTCCATGTTCGCGAACAATGCCAGCTGGGACCACCTCGCTGACTATATCTGGGTAGATCAGCCTGTCGGCACAGGCTGGTCGACTTGTGATCGAGATGGCTTTGGTGAGGCACTTGCACGTCGTGCACTGCGATTTCTGACGCATCTTTACAGTCGCCGACGAAGACGAGATGGGGCGTGATTTCGTAAGTCGTGCTCATCTACAATCCCTAATTCGCGCGTTTACGGGTGACTTCAGCTTGGATTTCTTGCAAACTTAGTCAAGGTGTTTCCAAGTCTCCAGACGAGACCTCTGTACCTCACGGGCGAAAGCTATTCAGGAACCTACATAGTAAGCAAGCATGTACGTCGCGATTCCAACGGAAAGGTAACAGCTGTTGCAGCCATACATCACCAAAACGTACTTTGGAATGTCAGATCCGCCTGTGAACTTAGCCAAGATCGCCATCGGCGACGGTTCCATTGGCAGCGAAATAGAATTCGAACAGTTACCTGTTATGACCGTCATCGAGACATACCCGCAGCTAATCAACTACGACCCTGAGGTGTATCAGTCCTTCAAAGAACAGTGCGGCATTCCTTCTCGCTCCTTCTCCTGTAATAAACCTAAACACTCTTCGCCACAGATTCCATTTATGCGGATACGATCTCAACATGTCGTACCCACAGGACGGGCACTTCCCCACGCTCGACCCGCCTGACGCGAACGGTCTTTCGCAACGCCAGCTCACACACAAGAAGAGCCTGCTCAAGCAGGCGTTGAAGACGGACGTGGAGATCACGCGGCGGCGGTTGGCGACGCGCGAAGCTCACATCGTGCCGGAGGCACAGCTGGAAAGACGGGCTGAATGGAAGCGGCAGCTTGCGGCACGGCCACCGGGCACGATCGACGCGACCTACGGTTGCGACTTGTATGACCAGCTGATCGACTATGCGCTCACGTCGAGCTTGCCTTGGAGTATGTCCTCCTTTGTACTTGCATGAACGCAGTACTGACGCCCGCCACCAGAGGGACACAATTTTGACACCGGGTTTGATGTACGCAACTTTCAGGACCTCCTGAACTAGATTTCGCTCACGCTTCTGGTAGGTTTACAATATCCCTGACGCTTTGGCACCTGAAGCGCCGATGGATGCGAGTGTCTTCTTGAACGGTACGTGTACACGCAGCTGAGGATCAGTATGTTGCTGACATTCAGCAGATGACGTGACTAGAGCAGCCATACACGCGCCTACCAGCAAAGACTGGCAGGGTAGCATATTCTACCCTTTCGGTAAGACGCACCAGCGTAGACCTTGCGGCACAATTTACTCACAAGACTCATTATGTAGGTGGTAACGGCAACGGTGATCCAAGTGAGCTCTTCGCGTCCTTTTCCTTTCGACTAGCAAGCTGATCTGTCATCAGGTGTCGAGTAAGAACCCACACTCGTCGTGACTTGACCTGAGCTGACAATTGTATCAGACCGATGGCATTTCTGTCGGACCTCGCGACGAATGCGTCTGCACACAACATCGGGGTACTCATCTACTCTGGAAACGACGATTCGTTGGTGTCACACATCTCGTCTGAAGGTGCGCATAGATTTTTGGTTATAAACTCCGCTTTTGCTGATCGTCTTAAATGTAGTCGTAATCCAAGTACGTTTCCCTGCGTCTGAGGTCTCATGGTAATGCGTACTGACGATGAAGTAGAACACAACGTTCGGCGGTATTCAGGGATTTACAAGGAAGCCGTCTACTCCGTGGCTGGACGACAGTGGCCAATTCGCGGGGATTGTTCACCAAGAGCGGAACTGGACGTACGTCCTTATCGCGGGTGCGGGGCACTTGGTGCCGCAACAGCAGCCAGACAGGGTTCGTCCTTCGCTCACGGCCTCGCACAATCAGCGCGATACTGATAGTCATTTCAGGCGTTCGTCATGCTCCGCGAGTTCATCCTGGGTAGCAACCAAACGGGCCTGGTCACCAACACCAGCGGGGCGGTGTCCGTCGTCGGCGGGGAGAGCACGTCGCTAGCAGCGGAAGTCCTCCCTGGTCAGTCAGGCATCCTCGTCGGCACCGGCACGACGCAGTCCACATACACCTTCCCCGCCGCAACGATCGCCGCATGGGAGAGCTTCATCGCGACGGCGACCGCGATAAGCACGCTACCGGGGAGCGGCGACCTCTCGCCGTCGCCAACATCTCCGGGCGCGGACCAGAACCAGAGCGGCGCAGCGGCGCAACTCGCATCGCCGTGGCTTATCCTCACCCTGTGCACCGTGCTGGTTTTTTGGCAGCAGCGGGCTTGAAGTACTATCTTCAAGTCCTGTGGGCGCACCGGGACACTAATTCGATACCGGATTCGTACTCATACCACCTGCTACCGATGAACACGTAGCGATACCTAGATGTACTTAGTATATAGAGCTGGAGGGCCGGATACACGACTCGGACGTTCGTCCTTGTCGTTGGATAGATTTTTGGAACCTTGATATATGTATCTTCGACGTTTGCGTGGTGTAGGCTGGTGGCCTGGAGCACTGAAGCTTGAAGCTTGAAGTCTCACACACGGATCAACTTGACCGCTGTGCGACATTCCTCCGTGCGATGGTGGCACAGTTTCCTGCTTCTTGCGTACATTCATCACCACAAACTCGCAGCACTAATAAACCCTTGTAATCGACCGTCTGTTGGCTTCCCTACGCCCAGAATAAAAGCCAATGAACGGCCTAGTACCCATATCAAACCGAGCATGCGGTTCCTACTTATCAGAGCTCTGTGGCACTGTTCAGGCCGGATAGCGCTTGTACACGTTATATTATCTGAGTCTGGTCTGGAT
>ALYI01003619.1:0-44542 GCA_001969225.1 Ceriporiopsis andreanae CBS 279.92 | reverse complement strand
GGGGGGGGAAGCCCGCCACAGAGTACAGATGTGACAAGGACCCTAACCCCATTGGCGCCAGCTCGCTCCGTATGAGGAAGCTCAAGTGATGGCGGAGAAAAAGCCTCTTCAGCGCGTCACGATGACTTCCACCTCGTGAACAGAGGATGACACAGGTTTTAAACTACACGAAACGACTAACCGTCAATCTAATTTGATGGATATCGCGTATGTCGTTGGACGGGAAGACCGCCACAAAGTACAGATGTAACAAGGACCCTAACCCCATTGGCGCCAGCTCGCTTAGGACTCCCGCCCTCTTGATCATGAATGCCGCCTTCGAGACGCCCAAGCAACTCATTGACCTGAACGACCATGCCGACCATTAAACCATCCACTCCGAAACCCAGAGCCTCTGGCCCTACTGCTCTAAAACAAACATCTCTGTCCTTCGCATCTAAGCGAGGTACTTCTGGCGACGCGAGCGCGAAAGGAAAGGGGAAGGGCAGCCGCAAGCCGTCGCCCGTACCCTCCACACCGCGCTTGGAAAGCCCTGTCCCATCTATCTCGAGCGCCGAGTCATCAGAGGAAGCCATACCAAAGCGTCGCTTTCTCGCCGACGACGACGACGACGAAGACGAGGACAAGGACAGTTCGCCTCTCCCGCCCTTGAAGCGCAGGAGGGTCACTAGCACTGCCGAGCCGGAGCGGGCGAAGGAGCGCGGGAAGGGCGTGTCCAAGTCGCGCGGGAGCGTTGAGAATGCAGAGGGCGGGAAGACGCATCCTGACCCCAAGAAGGAGGAGCTGCCGCGCTTGGACGTGCTCAACAAGAAAGGCCGCTTCAGGAAGCATTATGTGGAGGTACGCGCGAAGATGGGGCATCTTGAGCCAAGTGAGTCTGATACTCCCAATATATACGGTCTTAGCGGGCACGGCGGTCCTAGTGTACCGCTGAGAATTGTCAATGCTGCGTTTGTACGGATTTCTGACCGTCTGCTTGACTTGCTGCTCCGGGTGTATGCTGACACATGTCTTGCCTCAGTACATGGCGAAGGCCAAACAAATGTTCACCATATCCTCCGCGTATTCGACCTGTGCGTACCTATCCTCATCCTGGGTGAACCTCTTTTTCACCCGCTCTTTGTCTGCAGATCGTACGAATACGGGCCATGTATCGGCGTAACACGTTTGCAACGCTGGGAGCGCGCTGATGCGCTCGGGCTGAAGCCACCACAAGAGGTCGGTCTGTCCTCTCATATGACCGCATGTATGCGCCCTGCTGACTAGAAATCGACGATACACAGGTCAGGAAGATTCTCATGACGAAGGAGGGCACCGAGAAAGACGAGTTCGCGCAATGCGTGTTCTATGGAGAGGTCTAGCTCCTCAGCTGTCTCCGGAGATTGCTCTCTCTCGGTGCGCTGTATCTTCTCTTTTTATAATTTTGTGCGTGTACCATCTCCCCCTTTGTCCTATCACTCCTGCTTGCTGTCCGTGGATTCTGTATTGTACTTAGCTTAGTCACGCTCTGCCATGCTCGCGTTATTATGGAGTGTGTTTAGTCTCTCGTGGTGTTTTTTGTTGTGTACAAGAGTCAGTGCTCTATCCGAATTGATCACGGTATAAGGATGCCGTTTCTTCCGATCCGCGTGATGTGATGTAGTGCCCTCGCGTTATATGGGTGGTCGTTTCACTTTCAGTTGTAACCTGCGCGGTGAGTCAACGCTGCGGAAGATATCGAGGGGTTCGTAGTGGCGTCGATAGGTTAGCGTGTAGCTGCCTGCGAGGTTCGAGGACGAAGGTCGCCCGATGTCCGACCCGCAGAATTTGAACGGTCGAACCACTTGAGTCTTGAGAGCTTGAGCGCTTGAGCGACGTCCTCCGGCGTTGAACGTTGAACGGAAGGCAAGTTTAAGTCCTACAGGTTATGAGACGCAATCAGCGATATTTACTAGAAACCGTACGACACTGACTTGCCTCGTCAGACATTCCGCTGAATGAATACGTCCTTGATAGGGCGCCCCGCCAGGATTGCTACGCCCAGCTCGTCATCAGACCCGTCGGCATGCGTCCGCTGCAATACGGGTGCCGCACCATTGTTCTTTCCCATTCACGGACGCGAGACCGACTCTTGCGGGGAAGCGCCACAGCTCCGCCTCTCTGCGCACGCGACGCCGCGGACGCGCCCCAACGGTGCGCGGATGAATCGGGGGCCGCCGACGGAAGTAATTATGTCCTCGGGCCCACAACTCGTTACCGAATGCAAAGCAATGTCGCTCGTATCGACCGCAATGCAACAGCACTGCTCCGCACGCTGCGGACGGCGAAACCACTGGCGCCTGTTACGAGTGAAGGCAGCAGAGCAGTGTACGACCAATTTGTGCGGGTAACGCGCTTCCTGAAGATTTCCTAGTGGTAACGATACGGGAAGCCTAAGGGAAGTCTGTGAAATGTGTGGTTGACGCGTAGAAGGGTGCGATGTGTCCTCGTGGTACCGAGGGCAACGGTGTTAGCTTCCACTACGAACGCGAGTAAAGCGCGATGAAGTGAACGCGAATGCTAATACTTTATTAGATTCATGGACTTACTCCGAACCATTCACACTGACGGTGAGGTGCTGCGAGTCCGATGTCAGTGACGGCAATCCTGGACGTATGTATGGTCAATGTTGTGTCAGGGCGATACGCCACCTTTGAGTCTATGTGTGCTATCTTTGTCTCAGAAGAAGCTCTCACCTCATTCGGGCAGGCAGAATGTACTCTCGGCCACGACAGCTGAGCACACAGCGTTCCTCAGCTGTAATTTTCAAAATGCTGTGGGCCTCACTATCACCTACTAGCATGACACGTTGGTACCATGATTTCAGCGATAGGATATGAAAGTTGCTTACAACGGTATCAATAATGTCTATCACGCAGTCCCCTGCTTCTCAATGGTGTCTAGATCCCCATGTCTGGGACATGGACATGACGGAAGATGCGGGGACCGCGCTGGGACTGTTTCCTGTGATGGAATTGTCGGCTAATTTGCCATCAAAATATAGACGCCATAGACCACCAGGCCGTGATGCCTGCGCTCACTTGCGCTTTGCTTCGTCGAAGACGACGTCGGAATGCCTCGACCTGGACTCGCACTTCCCATGGTATCTCTGACAGACACCTTCGAGACGACTCAGACAAGCGATTCGCTGGCCCTGTGATCTCGCTTTTCCCTGCCATCTCCACGCTCCTGTGGCCAGTCCTTGAACGCACGCCAAAATAGGGGCGGGCTTTCGCGACGGGCCCGGCAGCTCTTGTGAACGTTTCGCCTGCTTAAAGAAATATCCAGCGGCGCCTTTTGGGTCTCTCGGACGGGTGCTTAGCTGTAACAACGATTCGGAGCCAAGTATGAACGCGGACGCCCTCCATTGCAGTGCTAAGGCTGCCCGGGAACCCTCCGGCCGTTACTCGATTTGTATCATCTTCCGCCATCCAGATGACCTAGGATAGCACGCAGCAGCGCCCGAGGATCCCTTTACCATTGGCAAGGTCCGATCGCACATGGCACTATAAAGCGGCGGACGTATCATACCTTGATGGCATAGCACTCTTGATCTCCTCGTTCCAAGCCTGCCATGACAGTCCCACTGGTCAGAGAAAGCAGCGTCGACGTCCTTGTTATTGGTGCTGGCCCCTCGGGCCTATTCTGCGCCAATGGATTGGCGAAAGCGGGGGTGAACGTGCGGATCATTGATAAACGGTACGAGGTCGTGTTGTAGCCCAGTATGTTATAAACCTCTCATCACCGTGGCAGGCCCGCCAAGGTTCCCGCCGGCCAGGCGGATGGCATCCAGCCTCGTACAATCGAGGTTCTCCAGGTATGTTCGCACGCGTACGTGCCCGCCTGGTCTCCCAACTGATGGCGAGCCAGAGTTATGGTCTTGCTGAACGTCTTCTGCGTGAGGGCAATCACATGCACATGGCAGTGAGTGGGAACAAGCCCTCGGTTGGTTGTGCACGCTACTGACCGCGGTATGTGTGCAGGCTTTCTACAATCCCAGCCCGAACGGCGGGATCGAGCGTACAGGTCGGGCTGCAGATATCAACGCGTCTAAAGCGCGCTATCCGTTCGAGGTGTGTGTGCAGTACTATCGTTGTCCAGCTTTCAAGCTAATTCCATGTCAGATAACACTACACCAAGGGGCGATTGAGTCTGCATTTTTGGATTCAATGGCGTCCATGGGCTTGACGGTAGATCGTCCCATTATACCCACGTCGATTGAAACATCGAGCGACAAGGCGGAATTACAAGATCCTCATAGCCATCCCATCAAGGTAACAGACCATGTTACTCTGTTGTAGTCATGCTGACATGTGCCCAGGTCGTGCTGAAACATCTCGATGTACCGGAAGGCCAAGGGGACACGGAGATCGTGCACGCAAAGTTCTTAGTAGGCGCCGATGGTGAGTAACTCCTCCACGCTCAAGCGTTCATGGTTGACGAACTGCAAATTAAAGGCGCACATTCGTGGGTGCGCAAGGAGATCGGCATCAGCATGGATGGCGAACAGACGGGTATGCACCTCTGCGCTCACTCGACGCGTTTTAACGTGTCTTTGGACGCGCAGATTACATATGGGGCGTGATCGACATGGTGCCCCAGACAAACTTCCCCGACATCCGTTGCAAGACGGCGGTGCACTCCACCAACGGGTCGTGCATGGTCATCCCCCGCGAGGGCGACCTCGTGCGGCTATACATCCAACTCACCGACCGCGACGTCCTCGGTGCAGACGGACGCGTCGACAAGGCGCGCATGGGCCCCGAAAAGCTGCTCAGCGTCGCGCAGAAGAGCTTCCAGCCGTACAAGATCACGACGAAAGGCTTTGATTGGTGGACGATCTACATCAGTGCGTTGGACCTCGCGTCTGCCGGTGATCAGATGGGCTGACGGTGCGTCAGTTGGGCAGCGCGTCGCGTCGAGGTTCTCCGTGCACGAGCGCATATTCATCGCGGGCGACGCGTGCCACACGCACTCCCCCAAAGCAGGTAAGACGTTCCGACGCTGTATGCACCACAACGATCTCACGCGGCCCAGGGCAAGGGATGAACGCCAGCATGAACGATACCCACAACCTGAGTGCGTTCCCACCCGGCAACTAACCTTCTTGGCGCGGTGCTGAGATGTTTCGTTCGCAGTCTGGAAGATCACGCACGTCCTGCGCGGCTGGGCGGACATGTCCCTGCTCCAAACCGTAAGTCCCCATCTGGATGCGCATCCGCTGATGCTGATAGCCCGTGCGCCCATCAGTACGAGTTCGAGCGACGCAAGTACGCACAGGAGCTGATAGACTTCGACAAGAAGTTCTCGGCCCTATTCTCAGGCAAGCCTCGCACCGAGGAACACCAGGACGGGATCAGCCACGAGCAGTTCCTAGAGTGCGTGCGGTTCCCACTCGTTCGCACGCGCCGTTCTCACACACCGCTGCAGGGCTTTCCTCACGTTCGGCGCCTTCACGTCCGGCATTGGGATCCACTACGCGCCGTCCGCGATTGTGAACACGAAGAACCAGGCGTTGGCCTCGAACCTCATCGTCGGGCAGCGCATTCTGCCGCAGGTATTTGTGCGCTGCGCCGACGCAAAGCCGTGCGAGGTGCAAGACCTTCTGCCAGCAGATACCCGGTTCAAGCTCCTGCTCTTCGCAGGCAATACCCTTGACAAAGCGCAGATGCAAAAGGTCAAGGCGTTTGCGGACGGCCTGGAGCAGGGCGAGTTGTTCTTCAAGCGGTTCGGCGGCAAGGACCCGTGGAGCGTCTTCGACATCATCACCATCAGTTCCGGCAGCATCAGCGAGGTCAACTACACAGACTTCCCCAAGGTGCTCTGCCCACACTGGTCACAGTGAGTGCGTGCCGTCATCTTCCTGATTTTGGCTGATGGCTTGCAGGGTGCTGGTCGATGACAAAGACATCTATTCACGAACAGGCGGGGAGGGCTACGAGGCTTATGGCATCGACCGCGCACGCGGCGCCGTGGTCGTAGTGCGCCCGGATGGATACGTAGGCATGATAGCACCTATCGAAGGGGTAGATGAACACGATCAATACTTTTCATCGTTCATGAAGGCGTAACGGTACGCTACGAATCCCATATTGTACACTAATACATTTACCTCTGGACGCTTATCTTGACATTCCAAACATACTGGCCAGTTGCGTGGCATGACATGGCGTACTTTGGTCATGGTGCTCGATAAGCTCGTGGCGCAGTCTGCGCGCACATCCCCCGTTCTGGCGATGTCGGCGCCCGGTGACCAGCATACGTCCTGACGCGGCGGTTTTGCGCTCTACTTTCTGCATTGAATTGACGGTGGCTGTCTCTAGGCGCTGAACTCGATGTTCGAATATATCCGGATTCCCAGAAGCATCCAGCACAGTGGGTAGCCTCGACTCCACTGGGCCACGCTGTGTGACAGGGAGGTTCTCTTCCCGCACGGTATGCTCATCTCGCCAAGGATTCCGTGGCTCGGACGCGATAAAAGCGCGGAACCAGGGTGACAGAAGGCGAAGACGCAACTTCGGGTTTGGGACTGAATGTACGGGAGGCTGACCATAAAGGTGTAGATTCCGCAGGATGATAAACATAGCTTCCCACATCTCCTCTTTGCTCTTCCCCCGTCTCTCTCGATGCCCATCTCGCTCGTCAAGGAGTCGGACGTGGATGTCCTCATCATCGGTGCTGGCCCGGCGGGGCTGATGTGCGCGAACGGTCTGGCGAAAGCCGGTATCAAGGCTCGTATAGTCGACCAAAGGTTCGTATTGTGCTTGTCAGCCTTGCGCTGTGCTCTCTTGCTGAATCGATCGTCTGTACAGACCAAGTGGGGTTGCAGCGGGTCAAGCAGATGGTATTCAACCTCGGACCATCGAGGTGCTGCAGGTTAGTCCCCAGCAGTCTCAATCCGCTGCGAAGGACGTGCCTGACGACGATGCTAGAGTTATGGTCTCGCGGACCGTCTTCTTGAGGAGAGCTGTCAAATGCACATGGCGGTAAGAAAATCTCGAAATAATAATTAGAAGACTGCGATTAATACTGAGCCTATCTTTAGGCTTTCTATAATCCGAGTGCAGACGGCGGGATAGAGCGTACAGGCCGTGTCCCAAATATTGATGCCCCATCCGCAAGATATCCGTTTGCGGTGAGCACAGAGCATCTCAATGGTGTATGCCAATGAATGCTACTGACGGGATAAACTGCAGGTCACTTTGCACCAAGGCGCCATCGAGCAACTATTCTTCGATTCGCTGGATTCGATGGGTGTAACTGTCGACAGGCCGGTGACACCGACATCGATACATTTGTCAGACAATCAGGTGGAACTCCTCGATCCGACTAGCCATCCTGTCAGAGTGCGTGTTGTGCTCCAAAGCGTCATTTCAATCCGGTGCCAATAACAGTTCTTAGGTGGTGTTGAAGCGACTGGACGCACAGGAAGGTCAAGCGGACACGGAGATCGTGCATGCGAAGTTCGTTCTTGGAGCGGATGGTAAGTCCTACTCGCCGTCTCTGGAAGTGTGCGCTAATAGGATCACAGGTGCGCATTCGTGGGTGCGCAAGTCATTTGGCATTGGTATGGACGGAGAGCAGACAGGTCCGTCGTTAGAGTGGGCTACGCATCGACAACCGACTGTCGTCTGACATCCACCCAGATTTCGTTTGGGGCGTTGTAGATGTCATACCTGAGACAGACTTCCCCGATATCCGGAACAAGTGCGCCATTCACTCGAACAATGGGTCGTGCATGATCATTCCGCGCGAAGGCGACAAAGTGCGGTTGTACATCCAAATTGCCGATAAAGCAACCGTAGACCCGCAGAATTGGAGAACGGAAAAAGCGAAGATGAGTCCGGAGAAGATTATGCAGGTGGCGAAGAAGACGTTCCACCCGTACACGATATCTGCGAAATCGTATGATTGGTGGACGATTTATGGCAGTGAGTTCCTTCCCGACGCCAGCCGCTCAGCTGCTTAGACGTATCCTCAGTTGGGCAACGTGTGGCTTCCCAGTTCTCGGTGCAGGAGCGTGTGTTCATTGCCGGTGATGCTTGTCACACACATTCGCCCAAAGCGGGTCAGGGTATGAACGCCAGCATGAATGATACCCACAACCTCAGTGAGTACCGGTTTCGGGTTATCGGCGCTAAAGACTCACCTCACTTCACAGTTTGGAAGATGAGCTACGTACTTCGTGGTTGGGCCGACCTATCTCTACTTAAGACGGTATGAACGTTTCTGTCATCCGTCCAATGCCTTCTCAATATTTCTACAGTACGAATTCGAGCGGAGGAAGTATGCGCAAGATCTGATCGACTTCGACAAGAAATTCTCCGCGTTGTTCTCCGGCAAGCCTCTCACGAAGGATAACAAGGATGGCGTTAGCCACGAAGAGTTCCTGAAGTGCGGGGCCAATCGCTCTATATCTGATGGTTTCACTCGCTGACACAAGTGTACACAGAGCGTTCCAGGGATTCAGCGGCTTCACGTCCGGGATTGGTGTCCATTACGCGCCTTCCCTGATCACACGACCAACACATCAGTCTTTGGCCTCTGGACTCATCGTCGGCCAACGCTTCCCTCCTCACGTCTTCCTACGAGCGGCGGATGCGAGGCCGTTCGAGATACAGGACCTCATGCCATCAGATACGCGCTTTAAGATCATGGCTTTCGTCGGCGACATCACCGACGAAAGCCAGATGCAACGGGTACAAGCCTTGGCCGAACAATTGGAGAACTCCAGCAGCTTCTACAGACGGCTTGGTGGCGGTGATCCTGCGAAAGCATTCGACATTCTGGCGATCAGCTCGGCTAGCAAAGAGGAGGTCAACTATACGGATGTTCCCGCCATCTTCAGGCCACACTGGTCAAAGTGCGCGATCTTTAACTTTCTTGTCCCTGTCCTAGGCTGACATCGCGACATATAGGGTGCTGCTCGACGACGTAGACATGTTTGGACGCGTCGGTGGCGGTGGATATCAGTACTACGGCCTCGATCCACTCCGCGGTGCCCTCGTCGTGGTGCGACCTGACGGCTACGTTGGAATGGTCGCCCCTCTGGACGCAGTCAGCGAAGCTGAAGAATACTTCAGCTCGTTTTTGAAAGCATGATATCACGTCGGTTTCTCAGGGACACTTGCTAGTTATCTTCGGTTTTTCTACGTTCGTCGCGATGATCACAATGCAAGATCATCCTCTGTGCTTGTAGCGAGGTGTGGCGTCAAGTCAACAGCCAGGTGGTCGCTCATCGAATCAGATTTGCCCATGACCTCAGGTACTGCTTCTATAGCTGAAGATCTCAATGATTCGATACTCATTAAGCATGGATTCATTAGTATAATGTGGAGGGCATGTAACGAACGTATAGCATGGGTCGAAAGAGTAAGACCAACCCTGGCAGTTATCCGAAGTGGAACAACTCACATGTTCGTCAACCGACAAGCAGTCACACATCGGATAACCGACAGGACCGGCCGGCCTTGAGAGCGAAAGAAACTATCTGACATGAAGCGCGGCAAGAGGGGTATACACGAGTGTGACCTCGCACTGCCTTGTACTTCTAAGTAAGAGTAAAGAACAATATAGTGGCATGTAAGAGAGAGCAGCAAGTTGATAAACGCACGGGGCCACACCGCCGTCGCAAGCAGTAAAGAACGCGCGAGAGATAGAGATGAGTCTGGAAAATCCTAACGAGCGGTAAGGGTCTCCAGAGAAGCCAGTTCTACACCCCCACCGCTAGACGCGATACACGCGCACACGAATCCAGCGCAGGCGCGACAACGAGCAACAGTCCGGGCGAGGCCCCGCCCGCATGGACGATTACGGGGAGTGGTACAGAGCAATATACGTTCGTCAGCCGGGTTTTTCCTATCCTTCTTGATCGCGGCTGAGACTACTTTCACAGGACGCCTCCGAGCGGTGGGCGAGTGCGTGTTTAGATGCCGCCGTACGCGTCGTCATCGTCGTACATGGTGTAGACGGTGTCGGGGCGAGCGGGGGGCAACGCGTTTGCCTCCTTCTGGGGACGGGGAGTGACGCTGTCGTGGCTCGCGGTGGGCGCAGCGGGAGGAGGCGTAGTAGGCGGGGGAACGGGGGCGGGAAGAGAGGCGGCGCTGACATGCGCTTCCTTGGGCGCAGAGGGCATCTGCACCGAGGACGCAAGCGGGGACGGCGCGGGCCGCGAGCTCTGCACGTTCATGGGGAATTCGATGGAGACCGGAGAGAACGACCGTTCCATGTCAGGGAGCGTGGGGGGAGTCGAGTTGATGCGCGCCTTGCTCGAGAACGTCGGGGAAGGCGGCTTCGGCAGGTCTGCGTCCACATCCTGGTTGTAGGCATCGTTGAAAGGAGAGCCGGTCGCGGAGCTGTTCATCGACGGTTGAGGGGACTTGGGCGGAACGTTCACAACGTTCAACGGGCGAGGCTCAGGGACTTCCACGACGTTTTCATCGTCATCCTTAGTGTTGATATCCTCGGCGGCTACAGCGGCAAGAGGCGAAGGCAGGGCCATCGGCGGCGGGCTGCCCAGCTGCTGAGAAATCTCCACGTACTGCTCGGCCTGGAACGGCGACACGCTGGACCGGTTGAGATCAACATAGTGCGCATTCGGCGGAACGTCGAGCGCCATTCCGGCGGACTCGGACTGCCTGGTGAGGTACTGTCCGGGGCCAGCAGACGGCTGGCGGTTGAGCTGCGAGGCGGCGCCCATAGAGGGCTGGCGATCGAGGAACTGACCAGGACCAGCAGACGGCTGGCGATTGAGCTGCGACGCAGCACCCATGGAAGGCTGGCGGTCGAGGTACTGCTGAGGGCCGGGCGACGGCTGCCTAATGAGACGGCCTTGCGCGTCGTAAGCGGAGTCGTAGGGCGCGACGGAGACCGGAGAGCCGAGGGGCGACTCGCCATATGGCTGATAGAAGGGTCTCGCGTCCTGAACAGGCATCCACGCCTGGGGCGGCATCGGCTCGCCAGGCATGCCAACGACTTTCCCGGGCATGAATGATGGCTGGTCGGGATAGCCGTAGTAACCGTTGTTGCCACCGTACTGCTGTTGCTGACCGTACTGCTGTTGCTGGGCGTACTGTTGCTGGGCAAACGAAGCGGGCGGGCCCTGCTGCATATGCTGCTCGATCATCGAGGGAGGACGAGGGGTGAAGCCACGGTCTGGCGTGGCAGACGGAGAGCCATCAATGAGTGCGGTCGACTGGCGTCTAAACGCATCTGCACTGAACGCTTCGTCGTCCTCGTCTTTTCGGGCGCGACGCTGCACACATGGTGCCGTCAATACTTGCCGGAGAAATTATTTTGCAGGTACGCACCATGAAGTACGTGACAGCGAAGATAATGCCAACGACACCGACGATGACGGCAACAACGACACCGACAATAACACCAGCATGGGAGCTGCTGGACGTGGTCGGATTTCCGGTGGGGCTCGTAGAGGGTGCACCAGACGCCGGAAGCTGGAAGTTCGTGTTGGACGCAGACTGGTGGCCGCTGACTGGGCTGGGAACATAAGAAGCCCCCTGACTGGGACTATTGTTCCCCTACAAAGTATACAAGTCAGCATGGCGATTCCTGCGCGCGTCGCTCTGATCTGCCGATAGCGTACCTTCGCGGCTTGAGAAGGCGGGGCTTGGTTGTTCGTGACAGAGGGCGGCTGGGTAGGGGTGTTGGAGGGCGTATTGTCGGACGGGGCGCTTTGAGTTGGCGTGTTGTTCGTCGCCGGGTCAGACGGTGGTACTGAAGGGTCCTGTGTGGGGGTAGGATCCTGAGTGGGGGTAGGAGACGACTGCGCGTTCGTGGGGGGCGTGTTCGAAGGCGTATTGGACTGGGTCGCTTGATCTGGTGTGTTCGACGTCGCAGACTGCTGCGCCGGGTCAGAGGGCGGGCCCGTGGGGGCAGAATCTGCGTATAAGATGAGCGAAGTACTCACAGAGCGGTCATGCCTTCGCGGTGGCCGCTCTCCGTGCCATCGCGAGGGCGTGACCTGCGCGACAAGAACACTTACTGGTCGCCGCCGGTGTACTGGCTGCACCAGGACCTTGGGTGTCGGTCGGTGTAGTGTTATCCGTCGGGAGAGAGCCGTAGATTGCTGTCGGACTGAACCTGGCCTTCAGCCTCTGAACGCGACGGTGCACTTCGTGCGCGAATTTGAGCTCGTCGGAATCCATTTGTGTTTCAATTCAGGAGACGTGAGGACGTGCAAAAGAGTGTCGAATTAAAAGATAGTGATATTCCCGAAGGAAAGAGCTGCAGATCTAGAGACTGGCACAGACGAAGTGGTCGAGAGAAAACATCAGCAGCGCGAATAAGTTGCCACGAAAAGTGGGATAAGGGGGGCTTGACTCCGTAACCTTAATCAATGAGGGTCCTCGCACATGACAACCAGGAACACCCGCAACACAACGGTCGTGATCCAGACGCGCTCAGAATAAAAGGCGGATCATCGTCTTCGCGACTTTTGGCGGGCGGACGCGTGGATGAGCCGTCGAGAGTGAATCGCCGGTCGTAAATCAGACTCTACTGCCTCAGGGACAACGATGTGCAGCGAATTCTAGCGAGCGAAAATGGAGCACCAACGACATATATCACAGACGTGTCTATATCTCCCAGAAGTCTAGCCAAGGATCCATCCTTGCAGAATCCATAGCATCCATCCTCCGGAGGATGTCTTGGCCTTGGATGAGTTTCAACTCCCGCCCCTTCATCCGCCTGACCTGTCTGTCCGGTTCAGAAGCGTCGAGCTCCTCGTCTGTTGGTTGCCTATCCTCCTCGGGTAGCGTTTTCGCGTGCTCGTGTGTCAGTGTTAGGATCGCGTGCGTCTTCGTGAGCGCCTGCGACACCGCGCGCGAGAGCGATGTGCTGTGCGTGAAGCCGTTCGTGTAGTGGTTCTGCGGCGCAGGTGCGGGCGTGGAGGGTGGTGTAGAAGGCGGTGTCGGCTCGTAGTGCGCGAGAACCAACGCAGAGAAGAGGTCGCCTACGCCCGAGAAGTAGCCGGGTATACAGGGAATGATCCGTGTGTGCACGGACGACGGCGCATCCGATTGTGGGTGTGTTTCAGTGGACGAGACGATGCAGAGCAGATAGTCTACGTCGGGGTCGTGTTCGCCAGGTGGTGGCTGCAGTCTGCGAGGAAGAGCGTCCACCAACCACTGTCTGAGTGGGATTGAGCTGATCACTACGTTCGGTACGTGGTATTCATCGTGAAGTATTTTGACGGCGCGTCGCAAAGAAGCGAGATTTATCATCTTGCAATCTGTGAGGACTCTACCAAAGATGTGTTAGCATTCTTGAGAGTCTTCTGAAGTGTCTGAGAGACATACTCTACTTCGAACCAGTTTGGGGTAATGATGGATGACAGTGGTAGCATAGCCCGGTATATTGGTATGACGTCCGGCGAGACGTACAGCTTGCCCGCATCCCCGAGTACGGCTGAGCAACGAGATTAGCATTAGCAGTGAAAAGACGACATCTCCTGAAATATAGCTCACGATCTAGAAGGTATAGCATCCCCGTATTGCGCTTTCTCAGCTTACGAGCCAGCTCCGTTACTGCGGTCAGGGCTTCTCCACCAGGGATATAACCTGGGTTAAGAGTTAAATACCTCGTATGCTCCTGCAGCTAACTGCCATGCTTACCTGTTAAAAGTCGCTCCGGGTGAAGCAGATGGTTATTCTCCATAATACTGAAGATTTGGTTTAGCTCTGCGGCGTTAGCCCTGGAGCCTCCGAACCGTCCATAGCCTACAGAGCGGTGTCAGGCCAGTCAAGATACCCAAGAAATGTGTCGCGCATACCTGAATGGTTCGAAAAGTTAACGGTGTTCACGACCTAGATGCCAAGCGGACGCTCCATATCTTTCTAGCAGGCTCGGCGTACGAGAGGGACTTACATCGACGTCGTACCCCAAGCACTGGAGTGGAAATACCGCAGCCTTGCCTCCAACGTAGCCAAACGCGACGTGCGACTGGATGCTGAGGACACGTCCTTTCGACATCGTTCCAGGAGATGGCGTGGTGGTCGAGTGCGTGAAGATTCTAGCAGAGTCTGATTAATCTGACTCGGACCGATGTCGAGTCAACCGCATTGACGCCACATTAATGATCTACTCACGATCACTTGAGCTGGAAAATCCTCCTGATCACCGCTAGAATGCCTCGCCCTCGCTGTCGAGGCTCCTGTGCAAGAAGTGAAGTTTCCGCCTGGTACAATCGTGGTCACTCGGATCGTGCCGAGTGCTGAGGTAAGGAAGCCACGCGAGCGGACGGGAGAGAGCGCGCTTGAGACAAAGTCGTGTACAAGCTGCTCAGAAACGCAGTCTGAAACAGCCTGTGTAGCGCCCGTCGGGCGTCGGGTCGGGGCGTCTACTATCGCGCCATCAAACCTTGTTCCCGCGTCTCTTTCACGCACGGCTCTGTGTTCGACTCGTCCCAGACCTCGACTGCCTTCAGTCGTTCATCTTCCTATATAACTTCCTGTCGTTTTATGCGCATGTAGATGGCGAAGACACCAAGAAAGCTGGTGCACTGGGCACTAGAAGGATCCCTACCCGACTTTGGATCACCATTCTCCGAAGGATCCTCAGACGCGGACTCGACATCCAGCCTGCAGTACATCAACTCCCAACTCATCGCGCATGGATTCACCTACAAGCCGGGACTCTCGCTGGAGGGTACGAACAAGGATGACGCAGATAAGGTGGTGAAATGCTTGTTAGCTATGTTGAGCCAACGAATTGTGAGTGTGACCTGCTGTGTCGAAAACAATATTTGATCTTGGATATGTGATAGGACGACATGTCGCGTACAGAGGACCTGTCAACGAAGATACGAACTTTGTCTTATGACCATGAACGACTGCAATCGATGTACCGGTCCGCCACGGACAAAGCTGCCAACGCAGAACGAGAAACCAGCATGCACAAGTCGCGTCTCGCGTGAGTTCATTGTCCCGTGAACCGTTGGCGTGTCTTGAGCAACGCTCACAGATCGGCTTCACGAACACTGCAAACGACCGAAAACGCGCACAAGCACACTACTCTAGAGCTGCAGAAGACACGCACGGCGCTGCAGGCCATCCGCGCGACGCACGCGGCGGAGATCAAGAAGCTCGAGAAAGAGAAGGAGCGCGTCTTGGACCGGTGGAGCAAGCTAGCGGACCAGCAGCTGAAACTCGGCACGGTCCCGTCTGGATTGAAGTTCGCGAACGCGGCAGTCGTCGAGGCGTCGGACGTGCAGATGCGTGGCAAAGGGAAGGGCTATCTCGAGGTCGCGGCCGAACAGGCGCAGGAGGCCAGAGATGCGCTTTTCCATGAGAACATGCGCCTTAGAGGGCTTTTGCTGAGCACGGCGAACCAGATACAGATGCTCCTGCACAACGCTAAGTGCCTCACGACATCGGACCCAGTGGACGAGGTGTGTCATCTGGTTATTGCCGTCCTGTCCTACACTCATACGCGTAAAAGCCTGCCATGATTACCACCTTGGAATTGTTTCCAATGGCGCCTGCAGACGCAGCGAATAACGTGATGGCATCGCTTACTGGCGGTCTCAAAGACGCTATCGAGAAGTTAGGTCAGCCTGCGCTTTCTCCAAACGGGACAGCATTGGCGGGGGCTGCCAAGGAGAAAGAGAAGGAAGCCGAAAGAGCGACGAAAGTCAAACATGAAATTGCCCGCTTGAGCAGCGTGGTTGATACCCTGCGCGACCAACTTAGTAAGCAATTTTCTTGCAATGGCTCTGAGTATGACACTAATCATACATCAGAGGATTCGGAGAAACAAACCGAGTCGTATTCTGCTCAAGTGCAAGACTTGTTTGACCAGCTGGCTGCTGAACAGCGGGCCGCGAAGGAGGCCGTGCCCAAGAAACAGCTTTTGACTCTGGATGAAGAGCGACAGCGTCTGAGTCAGAGAGTCGATGAGCTTGAGTCAGACAAGCAGAAGTTTGACGAAGCGGCAGTTAGACTTGGGAAAGAGAAGGCGGCACTAGAAGTAAAGTTCCACTGTGTGCTCGTGACGTGGTACTAATAGGCTATTTACAGGCTGAGCGAATCCGCTTCCTCGAAGAGAAGAGGGCATGGCAGGTAGACGCGATGCTTGCATATCTACCCCCAGAATCCCCCGTCACTGAAACGGTTGAACTCGAGCCTCCTCCCCCACCTCCCCCACCTGTCATCGTGGTCGAGCAGCCGAAATCTCCCCGTCGTGGGACGCGCAATTCACCGCGAAAGTCAAAAGTAATTGGTGTCACCGTAGGCGGTGGAAAGCGGAGAGCAATGCCTGCGTCACCTAATGGTAAGGGTAAGGAGAGGGTAGTATCTGGACCGTCTAGGGTCGTACCAGCGTTCGAAACAGAGGTCATCCCTTCGCCTTCTTTTGGTGCGTTACCTGCTTTCAAGACGAGCCTCGGGACAACTGCAGGGCCTTCAAAGCCACAGCCATCGATCATGGCGCCTGCCTTTGTGCTCCCACCTCCTTCACCAGCCGCCCGGCTCCCGCCAAAGGAAGCCCTGCTTTCCACTACGCTTATCACCCCATTACACGATGCGCCAGAAGGTTCATCACATAATGAACATGCTCCTGGTGCCGCATTACCGTTAACTTCAACGCAAGCACCGCCGCCCATGGCCGCGCCCCCTCCTACAGAACCTGATCCAGCACCACCTGTAGCCCCTATCACGCCCTCTGCTCGCCGTCCATTCCCTATCGCGAAGCCCTTCGCTCAACACATGATCCACGCTTACTCTCCCGTCAAACCCAGCCCGCTCAGTCGGATCCTCATGCTCGCCAATTCACCCGGAAGCCCGCCTGGCCCGTCGAGGCCACAGCCTGCACAGGTAGACGACAGCCCGGATATTTCACCTACACCCGCGGAAGCGCAGAGGGGAAGTCTACCGCCCCATCGTCATACACCTTTCAGTCTGGCCGAGCTCGCGACGCCTGTCGAAGACCCTGACGAGAACCCGATGTTCGACAGGCGAACAGACACTGACGAAGAGCCGTACGCTCGACCAACGTCCGCCATGGGACACAGGACGTCTGCTGCAATTGTGAAGGGGAATACAAGAGTCAGCGCCACGCGAACTCGTGCGGCCGCGCCGCCTGAGAAGGAGAACCCGAAGCGAGTGCGAACAAAGCTCGCGAATGGCACGTCGTTGGCGGGGTCAAGGGTCGCTGCTGGAGGTGTGGTGAAGAAGACTACGCGGCCTCCGGCAAAAGCATCTACGGTCGCGCCGGTCTCGACAGCACAGCCGAAGATTATACCCAGAGCAGGGCCAAGTAGAGGCGGTCCGAGGAGAGTACCCATTGATAGCGCAGAAGCTGCACCTGTACGAACGTGGAAGGGCTGAGTATATAGGCTCTGGTTCTACCTGTTCGTCGCAATGAATATTTCCACGAATAGACGGCTATGCTGCTAAGTACCGGCGGAGTGAATGATGTGTCCAGCATGTCGACAGGGCAAGGCGGCCAGTGCCCATCCGCCAAATTGTTCGAATCATGTGTGAGAGTCAGTCGCTCAGCTTATGATAATTGAACGGTCATGATGCATTGCTGCAAATGTACGTATAGAATCATCCGATCGCGCTTTTGCCGTGTCTATCTCATACTAGTTCGATACTTGCCTATTCAGTGTTCTGTCAGCTGGAATGCCGTGACTTCAACCCTACGTAGATTGCCTGTAAAAATGTTTCACAGCATTAGCTACTGCGTATGATACGAAGGCAAGGCGATCACGCACTGTGCACAGTGCATGGGAATTTCAGTAGGTTTATCCCACCGCACAATGTTAACAACAGCGTCCCATTCGTCGAAGGAGCTCTGGTCAAAGTTTTTCGCATTTTTGACGCTTACGACGTATTCGTTGTAGCCGGCCTCGGATCGTGGTTTAAAGAAAAATTTGGTCAGGTGAGTAGGCAAGCCTGTATATCCCTGATAAGATGCGAATCCCTGTACTACACCGCAATTCCGTCAATGCCGAGGATCGTGTGCAACAAGATGCGTACTCACCAGTTAATTCGCGCCAGTAAGACTCTGCCGCTACTGGATCGTAATAAGGCATGAATGCTATATTATGGAGGTTGAGTATCGCCATCTTCGGAAATAAGATCTCGTCGGGTGAGGTGGCGGCAAGGAGGTAAAGTAGAGACACCCCCCTCCATCCAAACAAAGTCAGCTCCTGTACGTTTGCCATCCGCAGGAATACTTGTCGCCATCCGTCGGTTGTTGACCAAGTGAAACCGCGCGGGTCCAGCGCTGGTCGAGCAAACATGCGTTCCGCAGATCCGTCTAAGAGCAACCTCTGCACGTTGAGAAAGTTGTACGGAGCGAGGACGTAGCGGAGGAAAATTTTTTCCTCCAAGGGAAGACGCAAGGCTAGCTGCTTGCCAACCGAGCGACAATGGTCTGTGATGTCGACCTGGCGAGACCCAGAGCTGCGATTGAAGTGAAAGCACAAACTAAGGTCACTGGGAGCATAGCGTACGGGATAAATCTTCGTTCCCAACGCCGGATTCACATTAATCTCCAAGGCCGTGTGCATCAAGAATTTGGTGAGGGGTATACGTTGGTTCGCGTCGGGGGTCTGGTCGAGCGTGAGCACGACAGTGGAAGTTATTGGGATGGATAGTGCATCGAATATGGCAGCGCAACGAGTCGATATTCCTGCTAGGTAAAGTTGGCGGAGGTGTGGCAGCGAGACGGGCGCCGGCATGGTGAGTGGGCCCCATTGCAGACCCCGATGTCGAGCCTGAGCCGCATCAACAGGGGGGTAGACTGCAGCATTTGAACGGCTCCGACTACCGTGAAAGACGACGAAAGTTCCCGGGTGCCCAGTAAGGCCAGGTCCGTTAAAGTATTGCGGAGCAACGACATCGGATAGCCGCCAGTATTGCGCAAAATGTGCACTTGACGCAACTGAGGCACGTTCCAGGATGCGTACGAGATTTGTTCGTCCAGGCCAACTTCAAGAGATGTGCAGACCAGGGAGCACAGGAAGGGAGCACATATTGATGGGTCTATGATCGGAAGTTTCTTTGCATCGACGATGTGTAAGGAATATATGCGTGGGAAGAAGGTGAAAGCCTTTTGCAGAAGGTTGCATCTGTCGTCTTCAGTGGATGTGACCCCTGGGTATCGGAGGCCGCAGTACACACGGAGAGGAATAGGGTTCGCCCGAGCGGCCATAACGTCGAGCGCCCGCGAGTTCGTGACGACGATGCGATGCCAGAGAGCAGGATATCCAAGTGCGACAGCGTGCCAGGACCTGCAGACACTAGTAATAACGAGCCAACCATGGGGATCGCAGGAGATATGCGTCGATTTGAAATCCTGGAGGGAATCCAGTTCGGTCCAGAGTACGTCCGCGAGGAAAGACAAGAATATCTGGCCAAGTACTTCCGCAGGAAGGCGGTCGGCCTGTGGAGAAGCAGCATATCGCCAGAGAGCCATTCCTATACGGCTAGAGGAGACTGGCGCGTATTGAACGTGGCCGTTTTCTTCAGACGCGAGGTGTAGAGGGAAGATGTGGCAATTACGGGAGACTGTCAAGATTTGTGAAGTTGAAGGAAGAATAATCAACGCACCTGAGTTACCCATCGCAACAACACGTTTACTAGCCACTTCCATGATCCTGAGTTTGTGCAAGACAGGTGTGCGACAAAGTGACAGTTTTTCGATGGTGGTTGAAGGCCAATTTAGGCGCCCTTACTCTTCGACGCGTCATTTTTATAGTGTTCTACAGTGTTCCATTACAAATATTCCGCCTGAGAATACGTTGTTTTTGTCAGTAAATATTGCATTGCAAATGCCTCCAGCGACAAGAGCATATACCGACTTACAGGCAAGAGCATGAGGACTTGCGGTGTAGTTTGCAATAGGCCACGGAAACGGCGCTGTGTTGCATGACTTGTCTTGAGGGGAGAAATTTGAGAAAGACATATTGCGACGAAAGGAAGTGGGAAAGGGGGAAGCAAGCTGTTGTCATAGCTCGCCTCGATTTTGCACTCTACCAACATTAAGAAACGACCGGTGTTGAACAAGGTGGAGACGTACCGGCTATGCCAAGGGAATCAATGTCATCCACAAACCGAATTCTTCATGTACCGAGAGCACGATTGAGGAAAGGATTGTGATTGTTACACGGTCCGCTGAATTGAATTAAAAGTAACAGCCGTCATGTCCGGTACATTGAGGTATTCGTATGTCGTATAACAGCACATCGTCTCGCCTGCCTTGTCTCTGTTGGGCAAGCTGTCGAAAATACCTCTTTTGCCGTCTGGGTAAGGTGAGCCTAAAAATGACTAACTCGTTAATCTCTCACGATAGCACGGCTTTCACCTGTGATATGTGCGTATGTCTCTATATCGTCGGGAAATAGCGTGTACAGTTCGTATCCACGCCGTAGCCAAGTCGCACAGTTGGACGTGAAGATCGTCCTGAGCCAAAAGAAGAAGTAAGAGAGGCGTACAATATCAGGCGGTGAGCGGACCACCATAGCTTATCTCGCACGCTGAACTAATGTATACTGCGACGATTACGGAAACATCGGCTCGTAGGGCGGTGAATGCGCCGGAGCATGGTCTACAGAAAAGACTTGATCTCATGCTGTCAATCTGGTCAAGCGGTCAGAATACAGATAGCGTGCTGCAAACTTGGCAGGACTTGCCCGGCAGTATGCACGACATCCAAACTGTCTGCTATCCCCCAGATAGCGGACACAACCATCGAGGATATTTGTGGTGTCATTTCTGCCAGTACACGAGCTGACAGCTCCAAACACGAGGGGGCCAAGGTCCGAGGCGG
Source organism: Ceriporiopsis andreanae CBS 279.92 (assembly GCA_001969225.1). Taxonomy (NCBI): domain Eukaryota; kingdom Fungi; phylum Basidiomycota; class Agaricomycetes; order Polyporales; family Meruliaceae; genus Ceriporiopsis; species Ceriporiopsis andreanae. The sequence goes on along the minus strand of ALYI01003619.1, from coordinate 23,731 downwards.
CGTGAAATGGGGGCTGATGCGCCAAGTTTCGCGGTTGCAGCGAGTACGATGTCATCCTAGGCAGTTCGAGGGCACAGAAACAAGGACGAGAACAAAAGACATGGTCTTTGAGCTCGTGGTCAAGGCGAGAAATTCGGCAACCAAACGGGAGGCGCGGTCGGAGACTGAGCGAGAAGACGCTTGAACGCTTTCTAAAGTTAAGAACCACAACAGCACTCGTTCAGACCAGATAAAATCAGAAAGCGAGTACGCAATAATCTTGGGTAGTGATGTCAAGTATTCCTTTAAAGACTGGCTTTTTCGGCCTTCGCCTTGGGGGGTTTGGCCATTGTTGGCCATTCTACATGTTGACTCTCCGGTTTGAACTCCGCTTTCCAACCAAACGCCCTCGCGCCCTAAGCGCCTACCTTATCCGGCTCCTTGCCAGTAACTCTAAAGTACCACCCCCGATACCGTCGTGAACGTCGAGCATGACAGCGCTGAAGGAACCCGTAGACGAGCCTGTCGTTGAAGAGTCATCGTCGCAAGACTCGCAACCACAAGAAGTAGAAAGTGCGGCCGCAGAAGGCACCGGTGAGCACGACGTACGACCTTCACAATGAGGACCATTCTTATCCCATTTTTCGCAGCAGAGACGAAACTTTCTCGAAAGAGAGAGAGGGAGGTGTCTCTGGAGCCAGGCACACCGCAGGCAGCGTCAACGGTACGTGTTCATGACCATGTTATCGCGATTTTTAGGATTTCCCCAACCATTCATTCGCCACACACGCTGACCGGTGTCATCCATTGCACACATTGCAGGAGACCGATGTCGCCCCCAGCGAGTATAGAGATCGCCGGGCGCCGGCGAAGAAGAATCGCGTGAGCGTAGAGCTCGATTCGACAGAAGAGGTTGAAGAGAGCGACAACTCGTCTGCGGCGACGCCAGCCGCGAGCTCCTCGCCGCCACATGACAGTAAGATGCGGCAGATCAGCCAGGGGGTCGAGGACATCACCTGGAAGAACATGCCTAAGCACCCCACGCCCGATCCAGAGCGCTCTGACAAGGAGAGCCTGAAGCACGAGCCGATGGACCTGCCCCACGAGAAAACGGCGCAGGGGGACGCAGCAGAGCAGGAAGAGGCGACACCGCCTCCGCCTGGCGCGAATCCGCCTGTCGTCCTCGACGATGCAGGCGCGGACGAGCATGCCGGCGAAGCCGACCCAGCCGAGGTGCCGCCAATTGCACAACAGGAAGAGGTGTCCAGCGTGCCTGCATCGCCGAAAGACGAGAAGATGACGCCCCCATTGACGCCCCCGGCTCCGTCGACGCCGCCGCCGCCATCGACACCTCCACAGCGCGAGGCGTCGCCCATGCTCGAATCTCCCGTTCGTGGCGAGGCACGAACGTCGCGCCGCGGCTCAGACTCGAGTGAGGAGCAAGACAAGGGCCTCAAACGCAAGATTCGCGACCGCACGGTAAGTATGCAGGAGCCTGAGGAAGTTGATGAAAAGGGGACTGTGAAGTCTGCGACTGCGGCGAAACGGCCACGAGACGATCCCGATGCGGACGAAAATCCGCGCCAGACGAAGCGACCAACACCGCCGCCTGACGAGAAAAAGGATGCGCCAGATGCCAAGATGGATGGGGAGAAGGCCGAGGAGAAAGAGGAGAAGAAGACCATAACCGATTCGCCTTCAAAACCATCCACAACTCCAGCGGCATACACCGCACCAACAACCGTGAGTATGAGTCTTTACCTTTCAATACATGCGGCTGATCTTTGTTCGTCGTCTGCAGGGTGGTTTTGCGGCTTATGCTTCGGCAACTTCGCCGTTCGCATCTCTGAAAGGCCCGAGTCTCTTTTCGTCGAAACATACGCCACTGGCGAGCACCAGCACGTCGCCCTTCGCGACTGGCACCTCGAGCCCCAAGTCAACCGGCGGCCCGCTACTGAGCTCTTCAGCTCTCTTCAACAACACGCTCGCGAGCACCCCTTCTGCCTTCAGCGGAAACAGCGTATTCGGCCAATCTTCGCCCTTCGCCAACCCCAACAAGAATGCCAAGAGCCCGCCGCCGCCCGTCTTTGGCGGCGCGCACAGCAAATCGCCGGCGCCGGTGTTTGGCCAGCGCACGAAGTCGCCGCCGGTCTTCGGGCACGGCAGCAAGTCGCCTGCGCTGCCGACGAGCCGCGCGGCGACGACGAACGCGTTCTCGGCGTACGCGACGGGCGGCGCGCATGCATTCGCGGGTTCTGCGCTCAACGACCCGCCGCTGTCGAGCCAGAGCTCGGTCGAGGGCCGGCGCAGCGGGAGCGCGTCTGCGGGGAGCGACGACGAGGGGCGCGAGCAGTCCGTGCTGGGCGGCGAGGACGCCCAGAAGGGCAGCTTTGGCGCGCGTCTCCGGGCGCAGAAGGCCGACGAGGACGAGGACGAGGAGACAGAGAAGAAGCTGAATTTGACTGAGCAGGAAGGTGAGTACGAGGCGTGTTTGGGGTGTTTGTTTATGGTCGGCTGACGCGGGCACAGTGCACACGGGCGAGGAGGACGAGCACAATCTGCTGCAGGCGCGCGGGAAGCTGCTGCAGCTTACGAACGACATGATGTGGAAGGAGCGCGGGACGGGGTTGCTGAAGCTCAACGTGCGGAGCAAGGACGGCTTCGGCGCCCGATTGCGTGCGTTGCCTCTCATTTATGCTCTGTGTGTGTCGAGTACTGACGTATGTCGTGCGGATAGTGATGCGCAAGGACGCGGTGCACACCGTGGTGCTGAATGCGCCGCTTTTCAAGGGCATGCAGGTCTTTCTCGCCTCCGACCCGCGATACATGCGGTTCACGGTGCGCGAGGGCGAGGACAAGTGGACGACCTACATGTTCAAGGTGCGTCGCTCGTGCTGTGTTTCTCATCCCGTGCTGACTATGTCTCAGGTCTCGAGTTCGAAAATCGCGGAGGAGCTGACGGAAGAGCTGAACGCGCGCCTCAAAGAATTGTTCTGAGCCTCCCGCATCACCAATGTACTATAGCGCAACACATCCCCCTTCCCCCACCGCCATCGTCGTTCAATGTCATATATTGGGATATTACAGCTGCTGCCCCCTTCCGCCCATCCACCTGCTATCCCCTCCCATTCCGTTCCATTTCATTCCATCGCCAAGACCAGGGACCGTCTCCACACCATTGCTACCGCTACAGGTCGTGTACACTGCTGCTACGTCGTTACACTAACTATTTTAGTAGGCTGATTGTTGTCGACGTTGTTTTTGTTATCCAAGAGACGGTCTTGGGGCCCGTTGTATACATCCCCGACGGCTGCCGTTCGCGTTCTGCGTGCCGGCGTGCATCTCGATGTGAGAACGTGGGCTGGGGTCTATTCTTGCGCGTGAGTGGATGTTCACTTCTTTGCGCGAGGCTATCAGCGCGAATCGGGTCGGTGCGTCGCTCGTGACGCTGCTCCCTGGACGCTTCTCTGCGCATCCGTGCACGTATGCGTTGGCATCCGGCTGATCAGGCGCAGCAGATTGGTGCATTGCCTATCGCGGGTGGCGTCGACCGTGCACCCCGCACTGGAGTCGCGGTACGTGCATGGCTGGAGGTGCTACTGCAGATCGGTGGGGCCGTTGCCATCAGTTTAATGAATGTGATCCGCTTGTATGTTTCTTGCAGCTAGAACACGACGTTGATCACTCTGCACTGCTCTCCTGAAGTCCCTGAGCCACTGTGCTCGACGCGATGGCCCGCTGCACGCCGTCGCACCAGCTCTTCGCGTTCGCTCACGTCCACTGTCGTCTCACACGACGCGTCCCCAACGTTCCCACTACGGCGTTCTGAAACAGCCCACAGGGGCGGGCAATAATGTTGCTGACTTGTTTTCTTCGTGTGCCCAGGCGTCTCGAGACTTGCGTTGAACGGGCGCCTAGAGCATTTTTCTACGCGTTACGTACATCTTAGATTGGCGCCCGACGATGCGGAGGAGATTCCGGCCAGAAATGGAGGAGACGCGGAGGAGATCTGAGATACGGGCAGTGATCGAAGCGTGCAAACCTTGGCGACATCGCGTGGCACTGCTGTCGGGTGAGAGGGTGCAAGAGAGACAGCGGCTGGGGAGAGCAAGGCACAAAGAGACGAGTGTCGTGTTTCCCCGCTATCAGCCTGCCTGCGCTCGAACAGCGAATATTTTGCGCGTTTTGCTGATTTACGGTGGTGAGGAATTTCACGGGAAGGGGCGAGATAACGATCTCGATCGCCCCCTGTGATCACCGCGTCGACAGGCCCGCAAGCGAATTCTCAGACTCTCTCCTCCGACCCCCACCATCCATCCCAGACGACGACCATGAACGTCTCGGCCCTCCTCCAGGACGCTCCCTCAGACGACCTCGAGGTCCGCCGCCGCCAGCAGAACAGGGACCAGCACGCTGCACAGCCAGACAGAGAGCGAGAGCGAGACAGGAACAGGGAGCGAGACAGGCCGCCCCCGCACGCCCAACAGCAGCAGCAGCAGTCGCAGCAGCAGTCGCAGCGGACGCACCCCCAGCACCCCTCGCAGTCGCCCTACGCTGCCCCGCAGGGCGGGCGGCACACGCGCCCGTCCTCGCCGCAGCAGCCGCACTCGTATGCGCCAGATTACGCCAGGCCGCAAGACCAGGGCCAACAGCGCCTGCCCCCGCCCTCTGCGATCATCTCTGACGCGTACGACCTCAAGCATCGGCGGGTGGAACATGAGCTGCTGCCGCACCCCCAGGAGCTGGCGATGCGCGGTGCGCACGGTGCGCCCTCGCTCGGGCCCCCAGGTGCGTCTTTCTTTTCTGCCCCCGCCCTTGTTGGCTTTGTTTTGTTTCTTCCTATCTTTCTGGTTCCGTGCCGCGCGCGTCGCCCCCAGGAGTCGACCGTCGTCGTCGCGCCCCCACCGCTCGTCGCCGCGCCCGACGTCAACGCATTCACAATTCGCAATATCAGCTCCGTGAAGCATTTTGTCACTGTTGGAGGCGTGCCCAACTTTTGATGCCACATTGCCCCCATCACCGCGGCTTCCGGGCCGAATGTTCTATCGCGCTTGAAGTTTTTGTCGACGCCTCGTTCTTCGATTCTATTTCCCCGATACACGCTGCACGCTTGTCATGGCTTGACGCTGTCTTTTGTGCTGGTGCTCATCGTATGTTTTTTTACAGGACCGCCGTCTCAACATCAGTACATTGCAGAGCACCGCAACTCATTGTCTTCGCGCTCGGGGCCACCACCTCCAAGTCTTCACCATCTACCACCTCCCCGTGGGCTCACTAACACGCCGTCCTCGATGTACATGCCCCCACCAACCTCGCGTAGCGGGATGCACCCGCCTCCACCGAAACAAATGACAGGCCCTGCGTCAGGCCCAGGAATGCCAGGCTCGAGTCCTCGTGGCGGCATGCAACCTTTGTACTCTCCAATAGGACCAGGAATGCCCCATCCCCGCGACCCACGCGACCCGCGCGACCTGCGTGGTCCCGGGAGCTACAACGAGCCGTCCCCGATGTACAGCGGGAACCCCCACGCACCGCCGGGCGCCAGCATCATGGGCGCGCTGCCGCCCCCGCGCCACCGCCGGTCGAGCTCGGGAGGCGGCGGCGGGCCATTCAGTCAGAACGGCTCGCCCGCGATGAGCAGCCTGCAGCGGCCGCCGCCGGGCGATGACCGCGACTTTGGCGGGCACCCGGCCGGGAGGAGTGCTCTTGGTGGGCCGTCCGGGCCGCCGCCGCCGTCGACGCCCCAAAGCGGCGGCGGGCTCGGGCACCTTCCAACGTCCCATCGCGACCGCGACTCCCACCCACTCGGACTTGCGAGCACCTCGATGAACCCGATCCGCGGACCTGGGATGCTCAGTGGACCGGGCGCGGGGACCTTGGCGGAGATGCTGCAGAACCAGAAGGATCGCGACAGGGAGAGGGAGCGAGACGGCCGCAGCACCGAGCGTAGAGAAAGAGAAAGAGACCAGAGATTGAAGGAGAGGGAGAGGCGAGAGGACGACCGCATGCGAGAGCGCGAGAGACGGCCTGGAGATAGAGATATGATGGGGCTGGGCCTCGGCATCGGGATGCTCCCACCAGAGGGCATGCCTGAGAGCGACCGCGAGAGGGAGCGAGAGTGGGTGCGCACCATGCACGGCGGGCAGCCGCTTATCCGACAGGACCTCTGGCCACGCTTTACATATCCGCAGGAGCAGCGCGAGCGCGAGATGCGCGAAATGGAGAAGGAGAAGGAGCGCGGACGGGAGATGGCTAAATACAGAGAGCAGGACGAGTTGCGCATGCGCGAGGCACGAGACAGAGAGAGAGAAAGAGAGCGGGAAGATTGGGATCCGGAGCGGCGCGACGAACGGTTTGGCAGGCCCCCGCAGATGGGTGGAGGTCGTCCGTCGTCCGTCATTCGTGATCGCGACGTGCGCGAAAAGGATCCGGCAGCTCGGGAGAGAGACGAAAGAGAAGCGATGCGGAGGGAGAGTAGACCGAAGGAGGTCAGAAAGGTGTCCAGGGACGACCACGGGTGGCTGCCTGAGCCACGGGAGAACTGGGAGAAGCTCGACCGCGACGGCCGTGAGCAGCGCGACCGCATTCAAATGATGGTGCAGCGCGAGCTCGAAAGCAAACGCGACCGCGATAGCCAGCGCGACCGCGAGCGGGAGGAAATGGAACAGCAGCTGCAGCAAACGCCTCGGCCGCCGCAGGGGGCGGGCCAGCCGGGACCAGGACCAGGCCCTGGCCCTCACCACCACCACCATCACTTGCACCATCACCACCCTCACCAGCACCGCTCAGCGCCGTCGTCCGTCTCTGGCGGCTCGCAGGGCCACGGGCACTCGAGCAGCAGCAAGACCAAGGTGCTGCGGCCCACGGACGCGATGGAGATGCAGCTCATGGCGCCGCCGCCGCCAGGCATGTCGATGAGCGGCATGGCGCCTCCCCCGCCGTTTGGGATGGGCGCGCCGCTGCCGAATGACAGGCCGCCCCCGCCACCGCCTCCAGGATTCGCGTCGCACAAGGGGCAGATGCCGCCCAAGATGAGCATGCAGAACGGGATGGGCGCGCCGCCAGGGCCGCCCCCACCGGGTGTGCTCCCGCCGCATATGCACCCGTCGCACCACATCCACCTGCACCCACACGCACACGCGCTCACCAACCCGCCCATGGGCTTCCCGCAGCGCCGCACGCCGCCTCCGCCGCAGCCATACCCCGGCGCCTTCGCTGGCGGCCCGCACCCCAGCGCGTTCCTCCAGCCCAATGCCCATTCACCGCGGCCGCCGCTCGTGCCGTCGCTCCCGCCTCTCAACCTTGGCACGTTCGTGTACCCGCACACGCCGTTCCCGTTCGTCGACTTCCCCGCACCGCCGCCCGACGTCGCGCCCCCACCGGGCGTGCCCGTCGCGCTCAGCGACAAGGAGGTGCGCGAGATCCGCGCGACGCTGTTCGTGCCCGCCGGGTTCCTGCCGACGCACCGCCCGCTGCGCCCGCGGCTGTGGGGCGGCGCGCTGATCCCGTCGTTCGCGCCGCTGTTCGCGACGCCGACGCTTGTGCACCACCTGCAGAGCGGCATGTCGTACGGGTTCCGCCGCCCGCATCCCTTCGAGGTGCACGGGGCTCGCCGCGTGTACACGGACGACTCGGACCTCGCGCTGTGCGCGGTGCACGCGGGCTGGGTCTCGTGGACGGGCGTGCGCGCGGCGCGCAGCGCGGGGCGGGACTTGAAGCTCGAGGTGCGACTGACAAGGGAGGCAAGGTTCGTGGGCAGCTTTGGCGCGAGGCTGATGGGCGGGCCGGCACCGGAGAATAATGGCGCGCAGAATCAGGACGACGGGAGCAGCCTGCTCAGCTTTGGCTGGGGCAACAGCCACGATGGCTCTGGTCTCGAGATACTTCATGCCGAGTTTGTCGAGGTAAGTCTCGTCTACTTTCGTTTCTTGCACCGATGTTGACTGTCCGTGTAGAAGGGTACCGCGCACAAGTCGTGCTTACGGAACCGCGCACAACGGCTGCTTGAGTATGCCACGAGGCGAAGTGAGCTCAAATGCGGCCCCGCAGCTACTATTCCTACCAGCAGAAAGCGGCGGCGCTACGTCAGTCCATCCGACGAGGACAGTGGCGACGTTACGGTCTCATTGCACAGCCTCTCAGCAGAGGAGCAGTTGTATGCCTCTCATACTGTGGTCTTCACCGATCGCCACGGCCGGTCCATTCCTGGGTGCGTATTTCGGTCGAAACTCGCGCATATACACAGTCGCTCATGCTAATAATGCTTTTAGATATAAATACGAGCCTGCTGTGGTCAAGTCAGCGCTGTTTGCCGATCCCGCGGACTCGCGTCCAAGGAAGAAGCTTCGTCTCTCTGCTAGCACCAACTCGAATCAATCTGCCGAGGGCGACGCGACAGCTGCGGATGCAGACGAGCCGGCTCCCATCATCATTGAGACGCTGTGCGAGAGCTTCCTCATCGTCCCGCAACGCGCGAGCAGTGGCAGCGCGGACAAGGAAAACGCGCAGGGGAACGAGGGACGCCGATATACGATCGCGTTGCTCGCCCCGAGTGCACCTAGCGTTTCTGGCAAGTCAACAGACGAGACCTCCGGTGATCAGACGACAAATGAGAAGGAGGCGGCAGCGAAGTCCGCTACGTCCGCGTCAGACGCTCCTCCGTCTGCAGTGTCCGCAGACGCCGGTGCTCCAGAAGCTCCCGGACCAAAGTCGGTCGAAGACAAAGACAAAGACAAAGAGGCGCAGCCGTTGAATGGGATTAAGGAGAAGCTGCTCGCGCTCGACCTGCCTCTGGACGGCTCCTCGGAGAAGGCGCTGACAGGTGCTAGCAAGGAGAAGGAGGCATCCAGCGCTGCCAAGGAGCCTGTGGGAGAGATAGCGAAGGAGGAGACCGAGTCGAAGGGCGAGTCAGACATGGACATGTCGATCTCGCCTGCGTCCGAGAGCCGCAAGACCCCGGACGAGCATAATTCTGAGAAGACCCCGACGCCGACTCCTGAGCCGAAGACGAACGGCGTGGAGAGCGTGGCCAAGGAGGTTGCGAAGAAGACTAAGGTCGTACTTGCGGAGACAAAGGATGTGGCGTCGAGCAAGGATGCAGCGCTGTCAAACGCAGAAGTTGCTGCTCCCGCCGACGCGCCGCCCTCAAATGAGAGCACGCCGATGGACATCGACGATTTAGAAGTAGGTGCTAAGACTCCGGAGGCTCCAAAGGAGACACCTGCCGTACCTGCACCGGCCGCATCCACGTCTTCGTCCCAGTCACCGACGCTCAAACTTAAAGAACAGAACCACTCTCTCAAAGATACCGCGATTGAGAAAGCGAAGAGCCTGCCCATTCCCGAGGTGCAGGTACTCCACCGCAACCTGAAAGAGGACGAGCTCATCTTTGGTGCGGACGGTATCAGCGTCTTGGTCGGCGAGGCAGAGAACGGCATGCGCAAGGGGTGGAAGATCGAGGCGCGGACCTGGCGGTGGTCCGGTGCCAACGAGGTACCAAAATTCGTATAATGAAGTCTGCTTGGGATCATCTGTTGTTCGTTCATGGCATATGCGATTCGACTAGTGGTAGTGTATAATTCTCCGCTCTGTTTGTTTTTCCTCTCTGCTGTGCTGTGTATCATTATTTCGCTGTACTCGAACACTTACCTCTAAATGATAACAACCGCCGTGTACATTCTCGCATCGCAGACCGCGCAAGTCGCTGGGAAAGCGATAGCATGCAGGACGATAGCGCGGGACGGTTTTGTGCATGTGGGTACATGCCGTGCATTAAGTCATAGCAAACGACAAAAGTCATACAGAAGGGTGGTAGAAAGCGCTTATTTCTGGAGGTGCCGTCAGCGACCAGTACAACGTATACATGAGAACCAATACGCACAAGGATGATACCGTCAAAGCGCTGTTTGAACCACGCCATCGTGTCCTCCTTGTGCACTCGGTGCTGGGAGCCGATGCGTGCCTTCTTCTGCTTCCTCCGCGTTACCCGTGCGCCTGGCCGGCCCATGACGACGTAGAAGTCCATGCCAAAGATACCGATGGTGGGGTCGTAGCGGGCACCGAGATCGATGTGCTCCTGGATACCGAATCCAAAGTTGCCGGTCTCGGAGAAGTTGCGGCGGCGGAGCTCGTACTCCTTGACCTTGAGCCCGCGCTCGAGGATCTCCTCGGCCTTGGGCCCGCGGATGGTGACATGCACGGCGATCTTCTCGTTACGACGGATGCCGAACGTGCGGACGGTGTACCGCGCCTTGGACGTCACGGGGGTCTGACCGGTGAGCTGCTCGAGCACCTTGGATGCACGAGTCAAGCGATCTCCAGACTCGCCAACAGAGATGTCTATTTCGCATAAGATCAGCGGTTCAATATAGGTCGTGATGTGTGTGGTACGCACTGAGGACGAGCTTGTCGATGCGAACCTCCTTCATGGGGTTGGTAGGGGCGGTCTTTTGTTCGGCCTAGCAATATGACCCCTCGCATCAGAGCTCATAATTCGCCCGAACATAATTTCGCACTCACCATGTCTGCGCCGTCGGTCGTATCTTCTGTCCTACCTTGGGGTCTTGCTGTGGGCCACGCTCGCCTAATCTTAGTGACGGAAAGGGAAATCGGTGGCTGAGCGCGACTATACAGCTCTTTCCCACGCTGACCGCCGCTTTCGGATACCCTAGACGCTCAAGCGCGTCCTCTTGATCTTGTCTTGATCGCCTCGCTGTCTCTCGCGTCGACCTCACGGCTCTCGTCGTTATTTGATGATATGCCCACATCCCAGAGCCCACCTGGCTATTTTCTTGGCCCTTTCTGTTTCTTTCGCCCTACAATCGCCATTCAGTGACTCCATGCCGTGCTGGGTGTAATCAATGCTGTTTGCTGCTAAATCTTCTCAAGGCTTTCCATGATTCTGAATGGCAATGTGTCGCGGAACAGTAATAACGCGGTGCACGGTACGTTGTCTCTTATCTTTCGTGTGCTGAACAATTGGGAACACGCTTGGTTCCAACTATTCGTGAACTACTGCACCCGGCGAACGTGCATGTTCACGGATGTCTAGTGCCATTTGTCGACAGGAAAATCTTTCGTCATCTCCGAACACTTCCTGTCAACGGTAGCTCGTGAGGACGCTGCGAAAGCCTCGGCTCCGTAGAATGGTTGCCCGGGTGCTGTGTGAGACGCCGTCCTTATTGTTATGTGCAACTGTGACGCTCACGGGAACCGCCACCCATGCAGGAGCACGTACGGGCATGGAGGCCGTCGTCTCCTCATCTCACTCCCGAACCTCGTGCTCCAACGGTGCTCGTTGAACTTTACCCGCAATTGCGCAGGCAGGGACGGGAGACCTTGCTGACTCTTCAGGTGAACGACGCAAAGACAGTTGGCCGCCGCAGGAAGCCTCTCGGCACGCCGTTTCGCTGCGTTGCCCGATCCGCGGGATCCAGAAAATCTCGTGGCCTGCGCGTACGTTGTGCTCGTAGTGTTATCTCCGCACGTGCACTGCTGATGCATTGTCTGTTCACAGCGCAGTGCCTCGTCGTGGGCGTACTGCGGGTCACTGTCGCAGTGCAGTGTAATCGACGCGCTCGAGTCCAGCGTGATTCCTGGTAGGCTGGTACAGGATAAGTCATACGGCCTACCATATGATAGCAGTCTACTTTTGTTTGCAGGAAAGCGCCATCGCGCTCGGAGACCATCTCGGACCGCTGGTAGTGGGCGCAAAGGAACTATTGCGCAAAGGCGCGTCGCGCCTCGCAAGACACTCTCGGACGTCGAGACCAACGACAATCTGCTGCATCCAGTGCTCCAGCAAGGAGCTCTGCACTACGCCCCGCACAACCTCCGCTCCCTAACATATCGCGCGCGATTTTGGCCGCGCACCTGTCCTATTCCTGCCCGCCAGCTGCTGGACCCGAGCGATGGTCGTGTATAAGTATGCAGCGCTGCTGTTACTGGACTCCAGAGGTCAACGACCCCCCAAACACCAATTAACGCGGTCAAGCCAGTGCACACTATAATTTCTGCATAATGGACGCCGTTAAGACCGCTACTTCGAACATCAAGCTGCCAAACGTCGCGCAAGTGAAGCAGCAGGGGAGCGGCGTCTCCGCATGGCTGGTGAAAGAGTTCCACGGTGCGTCGCGGTGACTCGTCCCGTTCTCATGTAGGGCTAATTCTCCGTCAGGTTTTGAGTCATGGCTGAAAGAAGGTCACCACCTCTGACCACGCCGGCCTGGTAGAACATCACCTCCCTCTTCGCCTTACGCTATCATCCGCCGTTTTTTCCGTCTTATCATAGACTCGTGGTCTTCGTTGCACGTCGCGCTACCGCTGCTATTGTCGCGAGAAATAGATTGCACTTCGTACTTGGGAACACGCTCGGCCGGACCTCTTTTCCTACAGGCTACCTCTCAGGAACGGTGTCAGGTCGTCAGGGAGTGCCACCTTGCGAGGGCTCGAACACGATCTTGAGTGTCATTTTCAGCTTACACGAAACCCAACTCTGTTTTCCTCAGTCAGAGGGATGAGGCTGTAGGCCAAACGTTAGCGAGATCCGGCACCGATGGCCAGCCAAGCGCGAGGGTGCCATGCAGATACAAAGTTAGAGTTCGCCACTAGAGCGCATCTTTTTCCAGTCGAAGACGACGTAGCTGTTCGTAGCCGCCAGAGTCAATTGTCTGCAATGACAGTAACGGAAAAGTTGCAGGCACCGGGGAAAGCGAACACAATAACGAGCGACCACGACTCAGACAGGCGCCCGGCACCAGTGACACGGTCGCGCGAACGGCATCGACGCGGACGATAGGACGCCCTGGACAAGTCCCGAGGAGGTTCCTCTGTTCCCTTCGTCCGTCAATTGTTTCCTGCGACCTTGCAATTGTTTTACGCGTCGGCGATGGGAGGATGTGCAGTGTATAAAGGCCCAAGCTTGTTCGGTACCAGCTCCACATCCAAGAGCCTCATTCGCCTTCTGTGCTCCTACAAATACTCACTTGGCCTCTGCGTCGCCCTCTGCTCTCTAATACCCGCTGAAATGGACGCGTTCTTCACCATCGCATCACCCATCCCGTCCGAGCAGCCAGAGATGCCCCAAGACGAGGAGAGCGGCGGAACCCGCAGCAACACATCGTCGTGCGTGATCGCATGATCGACCCCGACGGTCCAACCCCCACTTCTTCTTGGTGAGTCCCGGGTGCCTGCGCCAAGCGTGCCTCAATAGCTGACGGTCTGTGCGCGCTGATTCCAGATTACCGACGGCCATTAAGAGCCTCGATTTTCGCCGGCATCGACCACTTCGTTCCCGATGCCTTTCGGCCCCTTTTTCATTCAACTTCTGCGACGTTAAGTTCCGCACGAGTAAATTAAACATCACCTATCTGTTGTAACATCAGGACTTGGACGCTGTAGACGCGAGGGGAGGGAGGGTCTGTAGGGTGAGGAGCACATGGATTGTACTCTTACTGCACTCCAATTGTATCGCTACGCCTGCGCACACATTCACATCGATTTTGACTACTTCTCCGATACGTGAGCGATTATTCGAGTGATGCGCCGCAGTTTTTCCACATCCCTGGAGGTGCTTGGCAAGTATTGCTGCGTGGGCCTGTGCACGGCCGCGTCGAGCGTCACTTTATTTGTCACCTCGCTTTAAGTTTTGAAGACGAGATAATTGCAAGGTTCCGGCGGGCCAGGACCAAGCGGCTTCCCGAAGGACCTGTGGCTAGTGCTTTGCTGAACCCAAGGTTGTGAATGGTGTAATCCTCTAGAACGCGAAGACAACGATGATCGCCCAAAGGTACTTTGTGCCGTTAATCTTGTGGATTAAGGCCCCCGAATCTTGACCGACGACGGATGTCCCGCAATTGTCTGACGTACTGCGTGAAACGTTGAGATAAGTCTTGGAAAAAGTCCTGCATCCAAAAAAACAATAATACGAGGCGGGCCCCGCCAAATGCGACGCGGGGAGCGGGCGGGTCATACACTGTCCGGGAGATTTTTGGGCTGAGTGCTTGAGTGCACAATTAGCGGCCAAGGTGTAGACCCCGCCGTCCCTGACACGGTCGTCGATCGCATGCGGCCCTACACTGGCCTCCAACATCGTCCTGGAGGTATAAGTACGGGGTGAGCAAGGGGTATTCTACCTCAGGAAGTCATACTCACCTCGACGCCTACAAACCTCGTTCTCAACCTCCCAAACCTTCAAACAATGGACGCATTCCAATTCATCGCCTCCCCCATCGCCTCCGAGCAGCCAGAGCTCCCCCGTGACCAGGAGGGCGGCGGAACTATGGGCAACACCTCGTCGTGCACCATCGCCTGAGCGCGTGCACAAACCAATGTCTTCGGTATGTCCCCGCGCTCAGATGTGTGCAGAACAACTACTGACCGATAATGTGCAGGACACACCGATTGACGGGCATATACTCGTCTACGACCGCACCAAACGTGTTCCACACCTTTTCGTTCTGGGCACTATATGATGACATTCAATATCCTATCCACTCCTTATTTTCACCTTCGAATACGCGTATTTCGTTTTTCGACCTTGTACTTTAGTCTTGGCGGTGGCACGGAGAAGGTCACTGGCACTGTTGAGGAGAATCAGTGCGAGATTATATTGCATGCAAATTATTGTACCTTGGATCATCACTCGGTCCATGAGAACGACCGCAAACAACCTGACAGGCATGAGTTTCTGATGATTGCGATACTTCTACGATGGGAACATGTCAATAAAGGGACTGCGAGACCCAAATCGCACCTGGACCGGCTGTGCGCGACGATACGCAATAACATGGTCCTTGTTCTTATTATTCACGGAAAGATCTTTGCCTAAGCAACGAGTGGTCCCCGCATCGCCAATTGCGAGCTCCAAGACCATACTACAAGATATTGGGTTTGAGCTATGAGCAAATGATGGCGGTAAGTAACAGCGACCGGAGACGTGGTCGACAACATACCCTTCACATCTTTCTCCCGACCCTCGTGGCCATCACCTCCCTGTAACGCATCCCTCCCTCGCCTCATATTCTGAGCACAACATTGACCGCCAAGACGGCTGCGCGTAAAGAAAATAGGAAGGGTTACGTAAGAGGCAGTGGCAAGAGGCGACAGACTCTGGTGGGTCCGGACATCGACCGCAGCGGTCGCTTCCACGAATACTTAATGTTACGACTTTACCACCACGAATCCATTCTTTTCGTATAACACAGATTTCAGCTTGAGCAGTACAGCTCGAGTCGCCAACAAGCACAAGGTCGATGCCTAGCGTTGCAGTCCTGCCACCCACTCCAGCGCCAGGATTCGGACCGTCAATATTGAGTATGTACCTCATTCTTCAGCCATGATTCACAGCCCTTGACCCCTTGGAACTTTCCCAGAGATGCAGAATGGTTATACGCCTGCTTATCATGATTCGGTAGCAGATATCAAGGCGGCAGCGAAGGAGCAAGTGCAGCGGGTACGCGGGGCTTCCGCCACCTCGCTGCTCAGGTCTGCGGGAGAGCAGATTCTGATCGGAAAGACCAGTGAGAGAGACGGCGATCTGAAGGCAGCCCTGAGCGCATATACCAAGGCAGTCTCGCTCACCTCGATGTTCATGGAGACGACCGAGTTTAAGCAGGAGATGGCCCCGGGCAAAAAAGGCGTTCTTGTGCAGGAGATGCTCAAGTTTCAAACTGTACGTCACCTGGAGCTTCATCTGCGGTTGAAGACGGAACTGAAATGAGTCAACAGGGAGAAGGGCGTGATCTCACTCTCGACATGCAGCGGGTGGAGAGCAAGTTGGCGGAGTTGAACAAGTCTGCCTCACGGTACGCCTCGCGCGCTCTACACGTGTACAAACTCTGATCCAGGGTCATTTGCAGTGAGGCAGACCCTGAAGAGGTGGAAGGGCCTGTGCTCAAGAGCGGTGGTAGCATCGCCGACCGTCTTCGCGCCTTACAAAGTGCAGGACTGTCGACCACAGTCACATCCAAGCGCATATCCCGGGAGCTTCACACCTCTCCCGCTACACCTCCGGTGGTCACCTCGCCATCTCCGACGTCGCCAGATATGCAGAAACCCCACGCGCACCGTCTGTCTCTGCAGAATCTGCCTTCACCATTAGCACCGCCGACATCATCATATGCTCCTCCGCTGACAGCATCCCTGTCAAGCCATACCTCGCCCATCCCGAGCAGCTCAACCTCGCCATCGCCTCACACATTGATACCATCCTCGAGCTTTGGACCACCCTCTCCCACGTCGTCGACATCGTCCTCGCCGCGCATGTCCTCACGCCTGAGTGTCACGGACTTCAATCATAACTTTCCCTCCATTGACGAGCTTGACGAGATGGACGGGCTGAGGATCTCGCTACCTGCGTCGTCCTCCGCCAGTACGTCTCCAGCGGTCCGCCCTATGACGACAGGGTCGAGCAGGCACTCGCATACAACGGCTAACGGGCTAGCCGATCGGTCACCGGCGCGCCAGGAACTGTACTCGCCCGTGACGCCCGTGAAGCCGTTCCCCGTGCTGCCGATGGACATGGCGCCGCGTCCGTCCAGCACGCCCATTCCCACCGTCGACGCGTTCAATAGTCGCCCAGCGTCGCCCATTCGTGATCGTTCCCCGCTATCACCGACTGTTCCCCGCAAGCCGTCCAACTTGGTGTTGAACGCAGGGTCGCGCTCGCCACTGATTCCGCAAGTGACGCCAGAGAAGCGCGAGCTGCCGACAGCGTTCTTCCCGCACACGTTGCGTCAGTTTATGCGAGAGGGTCACAGTGTGCTTATCCTTGACGTGCGGCCGCGTGACGACTTTGAGAAGAGTCACATCAGTGCAAGTGCTGTGGTCGGTATCGAGCCGTCAGTCCTTTTGAGGAAGGAGTAAGCACCTCAATTCGCTCGTCGCTCGTTTGATACTGATTTGCATTGCAGAGTAACCTCAACGACCATCGAAGATTCACTGGTCATTGCGACGCGGGATGAGCGCGGATTCTTTGCAAGGCGCAATGAATATGATGTCGTGGTCGTCTGTGACGAGTCTTCAACGAAGATGAGCGGTTCCCCCGCACTCATGGCCCTTGGTCGCGCTATCTTCGAACAAGAGTTCCAGAAGCCGCTGCGTAACTGTCCGATCATCCTTGTTGGAGGCGTCTCTGCATGGCAAGCGGAACTGGCCGAAGAGATGGTACGCAGTGGTCCACAGTCGCATGACATGGGTGTTGTGCCCAATGGTCTGCCTATGTCGCCTCCTACGAACGGAATCTCTGCACCAACCCCCCGCGTCAACGGGCTGGGCATGATGCCACCACTTGCGCCGTTGCCGTCCCCGTCAATGGCATCAGCTGCATTGTCCAGTCACGTCCGAACACCGGCAGAGTCGTCAACGTCGGCGCAGTTCGGCAACTCTGCGTTAATGGACACGACCAACATTAGCGGTCGTAGCAGATCGGGCACAGAGCCTGCTGTTGATCTCAACAACTACAAAATGTGGGTCCCGCCGCAAGGCGTCGGGACGCCTGATCTTCCTTCTTACCGGTATGTCGCTCTGTGGTATAGTCATGGCAAGTGCACTCATGTTCTATAGGCCACCTCCGCCCATACCGGATAACAAACCCACACCACTGACACCTCCTCTCGATGGCGGTCGCCTTGTGCGCAAGCCGGCGATGACACGACCCGCGTCCCACTCGATCTCGACATACTCCTCCACGATACCCGAGAACGTAGGTGTCTCCTCTTCGATCGTCATAAATATGCTAACAAAGCTCTCCAGACCATGTCCCATCGTGCCTCGCCCTCTCTTGCTAATGGCATATCTCCTATCACATACCCTTCGTTCACCCACACAATCTCTCCCCAGATGTCGGGCTCGTCGTTCGGTGCCAGCTCTGTCAATGGCCTTGTGTCGCTCCCTCCACAGGCTTCTATCAATCCCTCTCCTCTGTCGCGACGGCGCAGTGATTATATCGATCAGTCGCAGGAAGCACTATCGTCGGTCAGCGCGCGTCCGCCGATCGACTACCCGGACTTGTCGTCTCAGCACATTTTGCGGCCACCTCCTGCCGTCGCCTCATCCTCCATGGAGCGGCAGGACAACCGTCCGCGCATCATGCAGCAGACTGGGCCGAAGCCCCCGATGATTCAATCCGATTATCCAGTCACATACTGGGCCGATATTCAGATCGGAACGTCTGGATTGAAGAACTTGGGAAATACGTGCTACATGAACTCGACGATCCAGTGTCTAAGTGCGACTGTGCCTTTCACACGGTTCTTCACTGGTAAGCGACATAATGCTCCTGATTTCGCTTGTTGTCTCACATTGTTGAGCACAGATGGACGATGGAAGAGTGCTGTCAACATGGTCAACCCTATGGGCTCGAAGGGTCAGCTTGCATTGGCATTTGCGAACATTCTGCGAGACATGTGGCAAGGAGAAATGCAATGCTTGACACCCTTACCATTCAGAGTAAGTAATCCGGACGCGGATGCACTCGCCATGTGCTTACTTCTCATACAGCGTACCATGTGCACATACGCGAAGCAATTCTCTGGTTCGGAGCAGCACGACTCACAGGAATTCCTCAGCGTTCTTCTCGACGGCTTGCATGAGGATCTCAACCGCGTTCTGCAGAAGCCGAACATCGAGATGACACCGGAGCGAGAGGCGGAACTTGAGAAGTTGCCAACGCAGATGGCTAGTGAGCAACAGTGGCAACTGTATCGTATGCGGGACGACAGTCTGGTGGTGGACTTCTTCCAAGGGCAATACCGTAGCCGGCTAGAGTGTCTTACGTGTCACAAGGTACCAAGTTCGTTGTTCTATGCTATAGCATCAAGCTAATGCACCTACAGACATCCACGACATACAACACTTTTATGTACCTCACGTTGCCCGTCCCGAGCCACCGCGGCGTCTCCAAGGTCACTCTGCAACAATGCTTAGACGCGTTCGTAAAGGAGGAAGTCATGGAGAAGTCTGATGCCTGGTGCGTTGCTTCGCATACGTCACGACCGTCATCTCACAGCGCCCGCACAGGAACTGTCCCAACTGCAAGGCGCTCAGGAAAGCCACGAAGCTGCTGTCTCTCGCGCGATTGCCGCCGGTTCTGCTGATCCACCTCAAGCGGTTCTCGGTCAAGGGCCACTTCACGGAGAAGATCGAGACCTTTGTAGACTTCCCGCTCAAGTCTCTTGACCTAACGAACTACATGCCGCCACCACTGCCTCCTGGTGTTGGTGGACAGCCGGCGCCGATGGACGATCCGCGGGCACAGATGCCGCCGTACCGGTACGATCTCTACGGCGTCACGAACCACTTTGGCACGTTGAGCAGCGGGCATTGTAAGTCAAATTCAACCTTTTCGCTCGCCGTCATCGCTGACGCCCCCATTTAGACACCGCCTTCATCTCGTCCCGTGGAGGATGGTTGTATTGTGACGATAGTAGGATAACGGCTGCAGATCCGAAGGATGTTGTAGTAAGTCTCCTTCCCACGTCAGCCTGCATTGGCCGTGCTAACATCATTCTTAGGGAAAGCCTGCGTATATACTGTTTTACAAGAGGACGAAAGCGTAAACTAGAACCATCGTACATCTATTCACCTTCATCTCACATTGGATTATTACACCAGCCTTGCTTAGTTTTACCCTTTGCCCTAGTTGCCCTGTATTTTCTCGTCACGCCACTGCCACTGTCACGACATTGCCATTGCATTGATTACCCCGGTATACCATAGCACATGTAATCATACAACAAACAGTCCGGAATCCAGAACGAAGACTGACAGCACGAGAGCGGTTCAAAAACAATAATTGGCGGTGACAGTGCATGATCAGGCGGTGATGCCATTGAGGCCGTTCACTGTCGGTGCGACACCTTGCATACGGCTCTCGCCCATCTCGGCGGCAAAGTAGCACTTGTGGCAAAGCCACCCTGTCGAGCTTGAACCTGAAGTACCGGAGTCGGGCGTCGATGGCGGCGTGGGATAGAAGCGCGGCGAGAACTCGGTGTGGCAACGCACGCACTGAGGATCGGGGAAGTTCTGCGAGAGCTCGGACTCCGAGTCTTCAGTGTTGAGGATCTCGTCCAAACGCAGTGCCTTGCGCAGCAGACCGTGTATGTTGCCCGTCGCCTGCTTGTAGTTCTTCACATAGACTTGCAATGCAGTCTGTAGTTCACAATGAGTAGATGCCCTCTTTCACGACGTATCTGTACGTACCTCGCCCTCAGTGTTCGTCTCGCAGATGCCATAGGTCTGCCGCCGGTGTGCGGGGTGCCCTTTGCAGGTGACCTGCGGAACCATGCAGCCCGCGCTCTCCTTGAACTCAACGACAGTGGTCGTCTCGCGTTTGCTGTGCTTCACGCCCTGCAGCTCGAATCCGAACTTGTGCCCCGCCTTCCATGCGCACGACACATGGTACTCGGCAGGACAATCGCTGCACCGTACCACGGCTCCGCCACTCGAGTCGCACAGTGTGCATTTCTGTCAAACGCATGAGCAAACAGGGCTCACAAGGCGAACAGTGGCGATACTTACGTTCATCCAGCGATACTGGGGGATGGTGCTGACACCTTCGACGAGGCGTAATCGGGAAGCATCGGTGAAAGTGACTTCGGGGACGAAGATGGCGCAGAGGACATGGACCCAGGCCTGGCCTTCCGTCGGCTTGCACGCGCGAAGGAAGGTATCTGGCGGTGGATATAGAGCTTTCTTCTTGGGATCTCGCCGTATTCGGGGGCACAGCAAGCAGTCGGGAATCTGAGTTACAAAGATCAATACACTTCTCAGCGTATACATGAATGGAAGAACGTACTAGTGATGCCTCCAGGCTCTTCTCATTCGCACACAGCTCGCAAGTCCATGACTCGAACGTGGCGTCATCGGGGGCGACACCAACTGCGCCTGGATGGACACGGAACTGACATTTTCGGCACCGCAGGACCTTTGTGGCAGGCCCGTTCTTGTGGCAAGCCAGACAGCGGAACTGGGGTATCGAAGCTGGTGGGGGAGTTGTTGCGGAGATAGACGACGCATTCGTGTTGCCCTGCGGATCCAAAAATCAGCACACATACCCCACAACACTGGACGGCAGGACGCACTCTGGCGCGCTTGTTCGTCGGGTTCACGAGCGGCGTGCCCTCGCGCTTCTCGCCCGCCCCGTTCCCGTTCTTCTTCGCGAGCGTCTCCTCGCGGAGCGGGCGCACGTTGAGGTCCGCGTACTTGCGCCAGCTGATCCCGCAGTTGTCGCACAGCACGTTTGACGCGAGGCCCTTCGGGGCCTTCCACCACGACTCGCTCTCGCGCGTGCGACATGCGCCGCAGCTGTACCCGCCGCGCGGGACGTCGGTCACGAACGAGCCCTCGTCGTCGTCTGACAGTACGGTCGATGCGGTAGAGACCGGCGGCACCTTCTTGCCAGCTGCGCGTGCAGCCTTGATACGTGCGTTCTCTTCGCCAAGTTTCTCGCTGCAAGGATTTAGTACGAGAGAGAAACAATATTGATGAACACGTACTTCTTCCAGTGTCCGTAGAATCGGACTACTTCTGGCATGGTTCTGGTGCCCACCTCGTCCCGTACGGGTCGCAGTTCGGCGCCGTTCATCATGATACCATCCTCGAAAGCAGCGACTTCTCTGTCGGACCACTCTTTGTCAGTGTATCGGGTTTCATGTTTCGCCCACTGCAAAGATGTCAGGTGATTGTTCATTCACGCGGTTCTTTGTAGACCGTACCTTTCGGAGTCGCATAGGAGACTTCATGCTCACGGTCGACAGATCGCGACCGTTGAGGTAAGCATCGGTAAATCGGGTGATAACCTCGGTCTGCCAATCTACGCTTTGCTTGAGTTTCTCATGTCTAGACAGTGACGGCTTGTAGGTTTCGACTACAAATTCAAGGGTGAGTACTTCAAAGTGGCACGCAGAATCTCTGTGCGCTTACGAGCAGCCACTAAAAACAAATAGACGTCAACATACTGCAAACCTCCCCAGAATGGATCGAATACGATTCCCACGCACCTTCTTGTGGCGACATTTCGTTGACGAGACTGAGGATTTCTATGGTGTCGTCGTCTCCGCGTTCCTCGATCTCGCCTGTAATTGTTGGAGTACTGTGTCTACCCCTGCCAAAGTAGTGAAATTCACCTGTTGTCCGAGCAGGATCGTCCACGCCGGGGATAGGAAAAGCGCTGACTTGGTATTTCGGGCCCACCCGAGTTGCCGCCCGTGGGAAGATCAGGTCGTCAGGATCTGGGTCCCCATTTCAGCACAAAACATCCGCGATCAACCAACCCAAGGTCGACTCACCCAGTGTATCCTCCGCGACTGTGTATTGTCTGCACCGTCGTCAGCGTCGACCTCACTATTCTCGGGACAGCGAGCTCACCCAAAGTACCGGAACGGCCACATCTTGAAGTGCTTGATGTCCAGGTTCTCCTCCTTCTCGGCCAGCGACCGGTCTTTGCGCGGGCGGCCCCGCCCTCGGGTAGCAGGCGGGTTCGTTCTGGGCTTGATACCGGGAGGGGAGGGGTGGCGCGCGAGCTTGTGGCTGTCGACCTCCTCTTCGTGCTCCCGCGAACACGGCGCACACGTCCAGCCATAGCCGCGGCTCGGTTTCGCCTGGAGCGGCGGGTACACGCACGCCATGTGGAAGAACTGCTTGCAGCGGTCACACTGGACGGTCTCAGGGCTACTCGAACACCTTGAGAATGCATGTTGGGGGCAGAAATGGGGCACTCACGGTGGGCACCACTTCTCGCATGTGGCGCAGTTGCGCAAGTCATCAGTCAGGTCGGTCACCATCTCCTTCTCCGCGACTACATATTCGTATCGCGAGATGAGGGTCTCCCTGATATTGGTTGGAACTGCGGAGAATGGTGTGAATACTTGCTGGAGTTATTCTGGGTGGGGGACGTACGGTTACGAACGCTAGTAGACTGGATGACTTCGAATTCCTTCCTTATCCAAGGATCGAAGAGGCGTTGGAAATAAAATCTGTCGGGGCGTTTCTTCCAGCCAGCGAGGTCTGAGATTTTATCTCTGTGGACGACGTAGCATTTCGCACGAAGTTGGCTTATGTCGCAGGCTTCGGAGTATATAGCCGCGAGTAGCAGACGACAGTCTGCGACTGTGCGGTCGCTCACGTCGCTGGGGCGGTAATACCACGCAAGGCGCACTCGCGTGAGTGGCAAATTGCGTTTCCCGTGCTCGTCTAGGGTCGGAATGCCCTGCGCTGGCAGGAACTCCATGATTCGGGCGACTGAGTAAGGGGTGCCATCACGAATGGACCAACTGGGCGAGCAATAAACGTGGTCTACCGAAAAATTAATGAGCGAGCTCCTATGAGTGAGTATAGTGCGGGGATGTACCGTTGACTTTTACTGTGTCGCCGTTCTTGAGAGTAATCGTTACAGAGGAGGCGGAAGGCATGGTGATGGGGACGCCAGCCGGGATTGCGATGCAATAAATGTGATATGGAGCGTGAGAAAATCGAGAACGAGAGTGGATGATGCGGATTGAGATCCTGAGGGAAGGAGAGATTTATTGCGAGGGGAAGAAGGGAGAAATGTGGCCAAAGGGAGAGAGCAAGATGCAGCAGTGCGCGCAAGGAGGGTCAGATCCGCTCGCTGGACCTGACCAGATTCAACTCCGACGCCCTGGAACCCAACATTCCATGTCGGAAAAGTCATTTGGGCGCTTCAATGCATTGCGATGCATTGAGGCGCCGAAATGTTGGCGCCGGATTGCAATGCTCGTCAAGAAGGTACAAAAGC
>ALYI01003618.1:0-44329 GCA_001969225.1 Ceriporiopsis andreanae CBS 279.92 | reverse complement strand
GAGTAGATCTTAAAAAAAAAAAAAAAAAAAAAACTTGCTCTTCGGAATGAGTAAGCGCTTAGATCAGATCGCACATAATCTTATCTGATCTCTCAGAGCCCACACGTTAGCACGCGCGGCCACACATGTTGACTCTGAACAACCACCACACAATACAACACCACAGAGTCCTTGCATTTCGCCCACTTCGGAGCTTGTCACGGTGTTATTGAACCCCGATTGCCTGTCTTAGTCGAAAGTCCGGTATTCAGCGGCACGACAAGCACCTCAGTGTGCCACGCAGCGCTATGATTTCCGTGATCTCGGCTTACCTCTCTTACTCCTCATCCTGAAGCATTTGAAGATGACTAGTGTAGTCTCTTCTGCCATGGACGATAAGCAGCGTCTTCCGAACCGGTCAACTGCCGTCGGTGTCACCGTTCAGAGTTGGTAAGCATGTGTATCCAGCATCCTTTCGTGGTACTGCACTCATGCCACCACACTTCTTGTTATAGCTAGGCTATGTTTTCTACGGCATGATACGCCAAGTTCTCGGAAAACGCGCGTACGGTCGTGCTCTCTGTCAGGTCACCCCTGCCAAGTAGGCCAGTGACCTGCACTCTCAAATCCGTTGGCTGTAAATGCCCTGTGCAAGCAAGTTCCTGTTCTAGCATACCCTCCCACAGGAAACATACGAGGAAAATCCACTCTAAGCGTAATGCGAGGACATTGATCCCATCGCAGAGGCTCAGCCGCCGCTTCGAAAGGACACCTGGGATGCACGTTGCTTTACTTGGAGAGTGATGAAATCTGTGGTAATCATGTGTATACTGGCTGAACGATGTGTATAGCTGATCATGCCTCGCGTTCGGACCCGTTAATACCGCCGTTTGGGGAAGCTTCCGACTGGTAGGCACCTCATGTTCCTATGCGACCTTCACATACCTGTCGTAACTTGCGATCTGCCTGTCTGCTTCTCGTTACCCCCGAATTGCGCCACAGAAAGCATCAGCGAAAGGTGGATTGGAGAAAGCCTTCCGAGAGAAACCGCACTCATGCACATTGGTTTTGATGCGTTCAAATCGCAGTCTCCGCGGCGGTAGTGTCCTCCTTCCCTTCTAAGTGTATGTAAATTGAGCTGAACAGAACTGACAGCACCTCATGAAGATCATACCCAGAATAGTCACGACGTCCAAGTGATGTTCTCCGCCACCCGGCGAGTTACAATCGCCGAAGTTTCCCGCTGTTCTTACTCAATTTAGATGTCCGGCCGCCACGCGAGGGTGGCCGAGGTTCCAGTACGAGCCGGATCATGGACCTGCCTGGAAGCCATGGCCACGTTTTCCATCCCTCAACCGCCCTAATTCTATCTCGCACAATTTTATACAGGCACCGCTATGACGCTGTGCTGGCTTGCCCGTTATGGGCGTGTATACCAATCATTTTACCAAGTAACATCCAGAGGTACTGAGCGGCTGAGATCCTGCTGACATGGATGTGCTATCAGTTTCGACAGATACTAATGGTGGACCCTTTTGGGCGACAGATGCCGTCAGGGAAAGATGTGGAGTTCGAGAGGACGAACAGCCATATCCTTGATTGTGTACATGGTAACGTTGTTCAATTGTCTCATGAGTGACTTTGTCATTGAAGCTGCCGTTTCTGTCACGCTGGTCAAAGTGGTCCGTGTGGCGAACATTATCTAGGACAGAGGCGACTATTCCGTCAGCGCAGTGGAAAAGACCGAGCGTCAATGGAGACGCGCACAGAAGGAGGCGGAACTGATAACCACTACTATATAACTGCAACATTGTCTTCCACAGCTCTACTTCCAACAGCAATGTCGAACTCCACCCACTGCGTCCAGCAACTTCCGAGCTTCAGGGAGACGTTTCCAGGTATGTTCCCCTGCCACTTTGATATCCACACGGCTAAACTTTCTCGTAGAGTACGTGGTCGACTCACGACCTGAATCGTTACGCCGACCAGCGACGAACAGTGAACGCCGTTCGAACACAGTATGAACATATCTCCTTACGTTGGCGCGCGCCGAGCTTGACATTCTCGCAGTTGTTCTCTGCCCAGCACTCTCATTCGCGCTCCATGCATTCTGCCTCCGCCGCAGCCCACATACAACGTCTCTCGATCCGAGATGATGGAAAGCCCGATGGCATGTCCATCAGCTCTCGGATTTGCCGACAAGGGCCTGCCCCGGGCGGCCTTTTCTCGACTCCCCTCCCTCCTCCTCAAGTTAGGCAGCCCTGTTGCTCTAACAACACCAGCTTCGTTCAGCACGGCCGTTTCGACGACGTCAGGTCCGCGCGCGCGTCTACAGGTGGAAAAGGCCAGCCAGAAAAAAAGTACCAGTGTCATGTCTGCGGAAAGTTCTTTTCCAGGTACGTGCTCGTCCCTCGATCATCGCTGCATCGCCTCATGTGTTACTCCGCACAGGCCGAGTGCTGTGGAAGCGCACATGCCATCACACACGGGCGAGCGACGTGAGTGTTCTTTCCACGCTGCGCGAATTCCAGATTGCGCAGAAGCGTCGTATTTGTGTTTGACGTGCACCGCTTGGACGGGTGGCTGATCGAACCGGTTTCCCAGCGTTCCAATGCACATACGCCGGCTGCACGAAGAGCTTTACTACCAAGTCGAATATGAGGAGGCACTGTCAGAGCCATACACCCGGTCCGGAAGTCTCGACTGCTTACAGCCTTCGCCCGCCGCACGTGTACCCTGCACACGCTGATGGTCACTACGGGATGTGATTAAAACGGCCTACATTATTACAGGGCTTAGAGAGAGTTGTGATTCATACGTGTTCCGATATCGCTTTGTATCCATAGATATTATGGGACTGTGTACTGGTTTTGTTTTGTAAACGAGGTTATTCAGGTCCAACATCGGAACGCTTGGCGACCACACGATACCAACGAGGCATGCGCTCGGTGCTTTCCCGATGTCTTAGGAAGCTTCCACGGGTGTTCATTTAAATACTCCCGGTCAAAGGGGGCTTCTATGTTGGCTGTCCTTGATCCAGCGGCCCTCATCGTGTCTGGGAGCGAAGCTGTGGCGCATGAGCGCCGTCACGAGGCATGGTGAGAGAAGAATTCCGCATGGATGCGTAAATATGAGAAGGACGTGAGAGCGGTCTGTGGATCGATGTATAGCCATCGACAGATGCATTTCTAGGGAGTTGACAGGGCTTATCTCTTACAGCAAAACGGTATCGATTCGGCGGGGCCTATGAGCATCGCGGAGCAGTGAGAGTCAGCTGCATACATTAATAAAGGCTCAGACATTAATTGGAATTTTAGTTGCAAGCTTTACTTGCGAGGTTATGGCCGACACTCTGAGCGTATCTAGACGGCAGATTTTTGATCGCCGTCCCTGGCGGGATACGGCAGTACGCTACACGCTCAAATAGAGGCCGTGGTGTGCAGGGTATGTCTAGACTGATTTTGTCGTCTCCGAGCACTCGCAATCTTCAGCTGAAACTTCCGCTGACGGTCGTCTTCAAGTTGTCGGACTCAGACGGCCAGCCTTTCCCGATACCAATAGAGCCGGGCAAAGACTCTTCGTATCGTGGGTGCAGGATCCAGCAGCCATCTGCTGGTTGATACGGAGGGTGATTGAAAGGTCCGACCGCCCGCCGCAGTAGCACCATCGAATCTGTTGCGGCCCTCGATGCGCCAGGCCGCTTCAGCGTCACCGTCCTACTAGGTGCAATACCGAACATAGACATTCGAATTGACAGGTAGCCGTGTGTAGTGATAGCAGCCGCAAATGGGACACCGATACGCGCGCGGCGGGAGACCGTCTGCCCGAGGTTGGCTCGAAGTCGAGGTCCGTTGACTTGAGAGAGATCCCGCTACTGTGAACCATGTACGATAGTAGTGACATGTACCACGGAAGAGTTCTCGTCTTCATTATGGATGACATTGTACGTCGCGCCGATGGCGCTTTGGTGACGTGACTTGAAGTTCCGTCCTGGAACCGTACCCATGAAATAATTAACATTGGACACACTAAGGGCGCCGCGTACCGGTCTTTACAGCGGGTCGGGCTCTCAATCTCGTCCGGTAGCACCAAGAGTCTCGTCAGGAGAGGGAGGGTATTTCTTGCTAGACCTAAACGCCGAGGTGGATCCCGCAAGTTAGCGGCGCATTACGTGGCCGACGGCGCACCTTCATATTGCAGGCGCTTCTGGGCATATCGATGAATTGATACATCGTGGTTAACTTCGTCAATACGCGACTTGAAGAAGGGTGTAACGCTAAGTAATGTCGACGATGGCGATCGTGGAAAGGGCGATCGTGGAAAGCCGCGACTGGTGAGTCATCTCTGAGGAGCACGGCGTACGTCGTGCCCCGAGCGTTGTTGTTACCGGCAGTAAGTATTGCACAAGAGATGTCACGAGGAGTGAATCGGAGTCGGGCGGTCAAGTTGATGTCAACATTCGAGTGGGTGTGCGATTGAGGGAGATAGAGTTTGCGATCAATTCGAGCTGCCCGTGAACCTTGTTTGGCTGTGTTAGGATCAAAAGTCAAGGCATTTCTAAGTCAGGGTTTTTTTTGATTTGGATCTGAGATGTTTCGATTTTCGCGCACATGCAACGAGCATAAGGATACATTCAGTACCACAGCCCGTGACTCCCGTTGATATGATATATGATACATCCGTACTTGCACTGTCTATGTTAATATCACAATATCCGACCCGACAGAGAACGTGATGATAGCTACACTCACATCCGCGCTAATACTACGCCTACTCCTACACCTGCGCAAAATGCGCCTGCAAGAGCCCATCCACCCGCTCTCCGAGCATCGGCGTGCGAATCATTCGACCCTAGCTTCCTATCCGTGTCATTGACGGCGTCTGTGTCCGAGAAAAGTCGGAAGGTAAATGCTTCCGTGATCCTGGCTCTCAACGGCGCCAAGAGCGACAGTGAGAACGCGAGCAGCGACGGAAGATGCAGCGGGTCGAAGAAGGGTGGCCGGATATCGGGTACTGTGGGAGCCGAAGCCGAAACCGTCGGGATGGTGGATCCGAGTCCGTCTGAATCAGATCCTCCGAACGTTTGCAAATGCCTCCGCGACAGGTGTGGCGGCATTGGCGTAGTGGGGGTGAAATAGTCGATAGTAGTCGAGCTGCGATCGCTTCCCCGCCGAGCACGCACCGTTTTCGCGACTTCCAGCGAGAGCGCGTCTTCCCATTCCGCTTCCCATTGAGCCTTATCCCACCGCGTGCCCTTGCTCCGACCGAATTTAGGCGACGATTGTGTGAGGGCATTCTGCCGTGCTGCGCGCGGAGGTGCTGACAGTGCATGACGTGAATCGGTGCGAGGACCGCTCAGAAGACGGCCCACGGCGCGTTCGACTTCTCGCCATCGTAGGAAGCGATCGACGGCCTCTACACGCAGAGTGGCCAGCGTTTCGGGCCTCTTGAAGATCATATCGCGTAATGCATATGCCGAAGATGGTCGGATAGATGACAGGCGCGCCTTGCGCGACAAATGTGGCGAATTTGCGGGATTGCTATACGTAGGATGCTCGAGACGCTCCGAGTCGAGGTGCGCGGCGTGTGAATGTGAAGTGTGCGGTGCGCGGTCTTGGAGAGGAGGAAGTATTATGACAGGTATGTGAGCACCAAGTTCGGCAATGAGGGTATGTTCCAATGGTGTCAGTGCTATATGTCAAGAATGTGTTAGCGTGCACTCGTGATTCCAAAAACACAGCGAGGTGACCAGGCACATAGCGGGACCGAAACGAGCGTCACAATGTTTCGACAGACAGATCGCACTTTCACACTACAAGTGGGACGACTCACGTTGTGAGGATGAAAGCACTAATGCGGTATGCAAGGGCGTCGTTGGCGACGAGAGTAGTGACGCGAGGAGGTCACTTGGGGGTTGGTCTGGATGGACGACTGACAGCACTGAATGGAAAGGGGCGTGAACGCACGCCAATGTGTCGCGAATAATCTCCGTTGCCTATCATCGCGCACTGTGAGCCGCGTACATTGCACAAAAGGTAACAGCGCAACCACGTACATCGTCGGTGGCATCGTAATCTCGCAAGTGGAGGATCTCCAGATTCCTGCTCGGCTCATGTTTCTCGAGCCCGTGGGCGTCGCGGTGCTCAATCCAATCTGTGGACACCTTGCGTATCTTCGGAGATACTCTGCCATCTTCGACAGCGTCTCCGTACGCTTCCCACTGCCCCACATCGACTATGTCCTCCCAATCCTCATCGGCGAAGACTTCTGCGACGCTTGAAGCACCATGGCCCTTCCGTCCTAGCACCACGAGACGCACCTCGCCGAGACTCTGTCCGTGAGGGGTCGGCCTCCGCAGCGGCGCGGGGAGCGTCAAAGACGGGATTATCAAGCTGCTGTCCCCATGTTCCGGCTCGGACTCGTGCTCAGAATGGTGCGCGAGGTGAGGAGGGCTGCCAGGGCCGGATGAGAAGAGGAAGGAGGACGAGACGGATGGCAGCGAAGACACAGAGTCTCCTGACGGACTCGAAGGTGATGGTATGGAGCTGCGCGGCGAGGAGGGCTGCGAGGGGGTCCCAGGTCTGCTCGTGTGAGATGAGATGGTATGTAGCGAGAGATGCAGGGGTAACTCGCGGATAGTCTCCGCGCTCGTGCTTGGACGCGGCTGGTCGTCGTGCATGTCGTGTTCGCGTGGAAGACTATCATCTGCAGGTCCCATTCGCGGTCTGCCTACGCTCTGTGGTTGCATGGTCAGAGTCAAACGGTGATAACGACGTTTCAGGGACAGAGCGTAATAAGCGCTTCAACCCAAGCACGAAAGAGCACGCCGGCGCCGCATGTGCATGAAACCTTCACCGATTAGGACATCCCATCGGCCAATGCAATGCATGGAGACATCGCTCTCGCAGTAGACTGTCGTGTGCAAATTGAACACCCAGAACGCTTTGCGGCAGGTCGTATCACAGTAGACAGGCGTGTTAGGGGCCTTGTGAAGCCCCATAATATGCACGTCTACACACCGCAGATAGGGAGAGGCCGGTACTAGTGTAATACTTATAGCAATTACAGCAACAGTGTCTGTACGTACAAACACGCGATCCAAAGATTCTTTAACAGTTCGGCGAAGGCAAGTTCAGGAAGGGTCACAGTAAGAGATCTCTAGAATTACGCGGTAATTATGTGTAGGTGTATCGTACTTGATAAGTCGTGTCCGAGTGCGTGTCCGCGGAATGTCTACGCGACATTCCCGTGGATTATGGATGTGCCCGGATCCTCCGGCGAGATCGCCGCTGGCGAAGAGGCTCGTCTCCTGGACTGCTGATCGCAGCCGCTTCAATGCCGAGGACGAGCGCGAGAATACTAGCGACGAGCGCGTTGAGCCGCATGATGAGGTAGACTGCGAACTGACGGGTAATCAGCAGACGCAGTAGTATCGTCATACAAAGACGTACTGCAGATAATGGTGCTTCAGATACAAGGATCGACCTCCGCTGGGTAGGGTGGGAGCGAGATGCAAGATGATGCAATAGTTGTATTGAGGTCTGGCGAGTGATTCGCAGGATGCGATACAGGGGTATGCCCGATATAGAGGCTTGAGGGGAATTGCTACGAGGGCAAAGAAGCCGAGTTTATGACCACAGTGAACAGCCTCGTGTGCGCGGGCAGGCGGCGCCTGAACTCCGTGGGGCTGGGGATGCGGTAGGATTGCGCGGCGCAACGTCGCCTTGCCCTGCTATTATACGCTGGGACCGCTCCGGCCACGTCAACGGGACGCAGGTCTTGTTGGCACTAGAACTGAGGGTGGGACCCGGGCTTCTGCGCGCAGTTCCGGTCCTTACGAGGGCGCTTGCACTGTACACGTTGTTACTGACGTCTGGCGGACGCTTCCAAACCTAATGCGGTGTCATGAGGTCGCTCGTGCGGACTGCTTGAAGGAAGTTGTTGAGTCGACCGAACGCGACTGTCACAGGAAGACGCGACATTCGCAGTGCACGAGTTCCATTAGCCGGCCTGGATGGGGCGGGCTTTTTCACAGGTGTAAGCGTCTCTGGCGCGGATCCAGCGGCAGAAGCTGCCATTGACCCAGTGATAGCTGTCCGCATGCGCGCAAAACCAGCAATCTGCGAGGACATACCTTGAAAAGGCCGTGTCGGGAGGTGGCACAGCAAATCTGCTCGGTATGGTGGCTGTAGCAGAGGTAATCAATCGTATCTAAACATACCATGCCGTCTCTAAAGTTGGGACATTATGTAGTCAGGTACGGGGTATGTGAGAAAACACGAGTGGAATGACGAACGAATCGGTGCTCTCCGGATCTGCAAGTAGATTGATGACGAAGAAGCGGGGCCAGTTCTAGGGTGTGCGCTGTTGAAAGCGAAAGCAAAATAGGCCGCCATCCTTAGTCCCTAGGCTGCAGTGAGTTATGCGCTTCGTTGATGGTGGACTCTGAGTGAAGTACTGTCGAAGAGGTGGGTCACAGTTCGCGCTACCCGATGGAGCTGAGACTGCGGCGTCTTGTGAGCTTAGTTGACCACAGCTGTTGATACTAGTCGTGCACGGGAGCGCATTACCGAGAGGAAGTCCAGGGTCGCCATAATATTGCAAACCTATAGACGTGTTCGTTGTTCTTCTGCCGGTGTCTCGCCTCATTTGGTCTGACCCGGCACCTTCGACGCGTCGCAATCTGTGCCGGCGTCCGCTCATTATCGACTTCGAACGCAAGACGCACGTACG
Source organism: Ceriporiopsis andreanae CBS 279.92 (assembly GCA_001969225.1). Taxonomy (NCBI): domain Eukaryota; kingdom Fungi; phylum Basidiomycota; class Agaricomycetes; order Polyporales; family Meruliaceae; genus Ceriporiopsis; species Ceriporiopsis andreanae. Next base: position 35,617 of record ALYI01003618.1, on the reverse strand, counting down.
TGTTTTATAAGTTCCTGTATTTACGACGTGTCACTAAAGCGTCCGGGACCGCAAGTGTTGTGGGCGTAGGCATCGTCGACCGGCGACCCTGATGGCGCAGCGCACTTGGCAGTAAATGACTCCGGGGCACAGTCAAGAGCTGAGCCAAGTCGATGCTTTGGTGGTACAAAGAGGAAGCTAGATTATTGCAAGATGGTAGACGTCGACGTCGTCGTCGTATGCGAAAGTGTTGGGAGGACTTGGCGATTGCCAGCAGTAGACTCTTACCCAGTTCATTGTGCACTAGTCGGGGATGGAAATAGCTTGATTGCGACGGCTAAGAACGAGCCTGGTTCCGCACGAGGTAATCCAGGGACGTTTTCGCGACGAGTACGACAACGATAACAGCAGAAACTACACATTTTTATCCTGCTTTCAACTTCTGCAAATCACCCTCCAATTGCGCGGTGCCGACTCATCTCGTAGGGCAACCTGATCGTCCTTTCGCGTCGCGGCGTCCACAGTCCAAAGTCCTTGTCTTAGGTGCCCACAATGGATCTTACCGCGATACCCTACAAAGACTCACATCAAAGGATCGTCTTGAACAATTCAGCGCGGCGCACGAATACAGTAGTATGACATTTGTAGGTGCAATGTCTACACTAGATCATCAAGTCACTGCCTCCTGACTCTAGGCGCATCGGTCCCGCGCACTAGGCGCAGTCAGACTACTTGGGCTTGGAGTTGCATATATAAGGGACCCATTCTCTCGTGAGTCTCCATCGACCTTCTATCATGCGTACCACTCAGCTTCTTCTCAGACCTTGTGGTATCACATACACGTTAAACGGCCCGCCCAGTGCCGCGCTCGGGGTCATTTACTTGCCCCTTGAGCAGCTCGATGTGCATGCAGAAATTGTTGATGGTGTGTTGACACCTCGTATATCCTTGTGCTGTTCCTAATGTGTTCGTTATACCAGTTTCCGCGACTGTCACCTTGACGCAGACCTTCTGGCAGTGTTCCCCGACCTCTACCCCCCAGGCACAATACGTGTTTCCTGTGCCTGCCAAATCGGCTGTGTGTGGCTTTGAGATGCGCACAGAAGACGGTAGAGTGCTGACCGCCGTCGCCAAGGAGAAGGACACAGCTAGAAGAGAACATCAGCAAGCTATACAACAGGGGCGAATGACCGGGCTTGTTGAACATGTCTCCGACGATGGTATGATTCCGTGTCCATACTCTTGGGAGTCTATCTAATCCGTACACAGTTTTTACAATGTCGTTGGGGTGCTTACCACAGTTGCAAATGATCACTACGAAGCTAACGGTATGCTCATTTCATCCACACACGAGCACATCACTCACTATTCGTTCAGTATGTGATGGATCTGATGGACGACGATCTCATAGACCAGGTCCGGTTCCAATTGCCCGTCTCTGTGGGTATGCGCTTTGGCACTCTGCCGGCGGGTATGGCCGCTGCAAAGACCATCCCGGCAGAGCGTATCAGGATTTCAACCGATGTGCACATGAAAGGCGCCATCCAGAGCATAACGAGCCCGTCGCATCCCACGATGACGCTTCTCCCACAGGGAGCGTATCAGAATATACCCATACTCAATCGAAGGCTCGGCCAGTATCGCTCGCCATCCTTCTTATCGGAGGATTTTGTTTTGTTGATCAAGGCGGAAGGGCTCGATGCCGCGCGCTGCTTCGCGGAACGCAGCCCGACAGGTACCGTCGCGATGCAGCTGACGGTTGTGCCCCAATTCAAGCTACCCCCAATCCCAGCACAAGAGTACATCTTCCTTGTCGACCGCAGCGGTAGCATGGGTGGGGCTAGAATCGATATGGCGAAGCGTGCCCTTGTGATGCTTTTACGAGCGTTGCCGCGGCAGGGGACAACATTCAATATCTTCAGCTTCGGCAGCGCCTGGTCGCGCCTGTGGGACGAAAGTAAACCGTACAACGCGCAGACGATACAGGAAGCGGTAAGCTTGTATGACTTTGCATATCCTGTCACGGAATCCTGAACCTTGCCCCACAGACCCAGCATGTCGATTCGATGTCTGCCAACTATGGCGGGACGGAGATCCGCACCGCACTAAACAGCGTTTTCTCAACGCGTTGTACAATTCTTCCTACGGCCTGCTTCGTATTGACAGATGGAGAGGTCCGTCTCATCTCAGGCTGCTTCGATGCTCGCAACGACTAACCTTCGACCCTGCAGGCTTGGGATATTGACGACACCATCGCGACCGTGACGCGTGCTGCTTCGCAAGCAACCCGTGAGGCGCCGCTTCGCGTGTTCACCCTTGGGATTGGCGAAACAACTTCGACTGCAATGTGCGAAGGCATTGCGCGCGCGGGCTCCGGCGTCTGTCTTATGGCGACAACGGCAGACACGATCGTGTCGAAGTGCTCGAAGCTCGTCAAGGCGGGACGGTCAGAGATCTTGCAGAACGTCACCGTCAATTGGGGTCTCCTTCCTGATTTCACCGCGCTCTTGGGTGGCGGGCCTCCGCAGGACCCCCAGAATGCGCCCCTGCGCCAGGCGCCAAGTGTACTGCCGCCGATTTACAGCGGCGTTCGCTTCGTGGCGTTCGCGATCGTGAAGCAAACCGTCTTCAATATTCCGAAAGAAGTTGTCTTGCAAGCGGAGTCTGCGCGCACGGGCGAGGCTTTCAGGTTCGCTGTCCCTGTCGAAGTGCTTTCGGGTGCTGCTCTCGAGGCCACGTTAGATACCCCTGATATTGAGCGGCCGCTCATTCACACTCTCGCAGCACGCCGCCTGATTATGGAGCTTGAGGACGGTGAGAAGAGCAACCCGTCTCCGTCGACGAAGGCGGCCATCATACACCTTGGCGAACAGTATCAGCTCGCGAGCCGCTTCACTAGCTTCATTGCAGTAGAAGACCCTAACCAGCCAACGCTCCACGCGACGGTTATCGTGGGACAGCCGCAGTGGCAGCAGTTTGGGACCCCGGTGCATGCCGCCACCTATCCCTTCGCGCCTCCGGCCTACGGCGCAACTTTTGCTGGCGTCCCTATGGCGGCTGGCGCACGGCAGGCGAGGCCCGCTACGGCGTTATTTGGCGCAGCAGCTTTCGGTCAAGCCTTCTCCTCACCGGCTGCTGTCCCACAAATGCAGCAAATGCAACAATTTCAACAAATGCAACAAATGCAACAAATGCAACAAGCGCAACCACAACAACAACAGCAGCAGCAGATACGGCCACAAGCACAATCCATGTTCGGGCAGCCGCGGGCGCGACCAGCCCGCTGGGATGAACTTCGGCAGCCGCGCGCACAACAACGTCCTCCTCCGCCGCCCCCACCGCCGGCTCCCCTGGCTCCCCCGGCTCCTCCGCCCGCGCCGGCCCCCGCCCCTTCCCGGCCTCCGCCCAGGGGGGCGCTGCCCTTCGGTGTAGCCATACCCGCTATCACACCAGCGTCGATCGACCAGCTTGCTACTTTTGACACGCCGTCTCCTGCGAGACAGCACCAGGACAGACACACTCTGTATGGAGGAGGTCTTTTTGGGGCTTCTGTGGATCGCGATCGCGATCGCGACCGCGAACAAGCTGGATCACAACCTTCTCCTAGTTTATTTCAAGCTCCCGGTGAAGTGTTCACAGGTGCAGCACAAGACGATGCCTTTGGAGACTGGGACAGCGTCCCTGCCCCTAGCGTCGTCAGCGAGCAAGATATCGTAGAGCTTGTCCGTCTGCAGTCCTTTGACGGCTCGTTCCCGGCTACCCCGCAATTGGCGCGCATCGTAGGCAGAGCTGCATTAGCCGAAGCTGCCAAACTACAGGTTGACGCAACGGTGTGGGCCACAGTCGTCGCCATTGCCTATCTACAGAAGTACCTGGCCTCACAGCCCGAGCTGCTTGAGGGTCTTCTCGAGAAGGCTCAAGAGTTTGTCGACCAAAGTCCGGGCATCGACTTCACTACTCTACTTCTGCACGCGAAGGGCCTCATCCCTTAGAGCCGCAACCCCTCCCGCTCGCGGCTCACCTTCTGGCAACTTTCTTGAAAGCACGCCAATTTCAACCTCAAAACTCTTCTTCGCTATTCTGTCCCCTCTTCAACTTCTTCCGGACCCATTATCCTCAGACTTCCCTGTGCCTCTGTCAGCTCGTGCTTTTGTAACGTTCTTTATCTCTCCTGCCACAGGCAGCGATATGAGCAATCAATATGAATATCCCAAGTATGTCAACGGTCCTCGCGACTATCCTCGCCGACGGTACTTCTTTCCTTCGGCAGTCTCGCATTGGTATTATCCCTGCTGACATAGTAGTCTTGGGAAACAGAAATCGGTAAATAGACCGCCTCGTGTACGTGCCATCTTTCCATGATTCTGCGCAATTCCTAACGAAGAGCCACAGCTACTTGAGATCATGTTCCCGACGCATTCAGGGCTGTTATTCGAGTTTGGGGCTGATAGCACAATCCATGTGAACACAGGACCGAATATTGACTGCCGCCCGACATACGACGTAACTCTAATTCACCAGACCTCTTAAGCAGCAGAAGGGCTGTTGTCAGTTGCTCGCTCTCTCACACATGGGTTCACCGCCCACATTCACCGGAGTCGTTTATCACGACCACGATGGTTCAATCTCACATCTTCCGTTGCAAGAAGTCAGGATTAACGCGCTCATCATCGACGGTATGACATCATGCATATGGAGATGTGTCTGTTGTAGTGACGATCATTGTAGTGTCCGCAAGAATTACGCTTCAGCAGATATTCCATAATACGTCCGAGAATTCTACCTCGCGCGCGAAGTATGTTTTTCCAGTACCCGCTCGTGCAGCCGTCTGCGCGTTCGAGATGCGGATGGGCGACGGGCGGGTAGTCATCGGCCTTGTCAAGGAGAAGACCAATGCGCGGAAAGAACATGAACAGGCTATTCAGCGGGGAAAATCCACTGCGCTCATTGAGTGGGCTACTGATGACGGTGAGTGTGACTAGCCAGTGGAAAGTCCGGACCTGGTAAATGACCTGCTCTTTCAGTGTTCACTATCTCGCTGGGCTCTATACCAAGTGATGAGTCGGTCACCACCGTACTTACAGTAAGCGGTGACCTTTATCCTATGCCAACAAAAGCTGAGCTAGACTTAGTATGTCATGGATTTGATGGACGACGAAATCCAACATATACGCTTCCAGATACCGATGTGGGTAGGGCAACGTTATGGTCCGGCTCCCGCGGAAATAGTGAACGCGTCAGAGCCGTCTTCTCGAACACGCGTCCAAATCAATGTCAACGTCCAGACGAAGGGCACACTTGGTGTCGAGGGTGTCAGTAGCCCTACCCATCCTTCCATCACGGTGGCGCCCTACCAAACGCACCTAGGGCGTCCTTCTCGACATCGCCTTTCAATCAAATTCCGCTCCAGGCAATTTCTTTTGGAAGATTTTGTCCTTCGTATCGCAGCAGCGGGACTCGATGTTCCTCGCTGCTTTGCAGAGCGCGACCCGCGAGGCACCGTGGCTATGCAGCTTACTCTGGTGCCACAGTTCGAACTCCCTCCCGTTGCGTACCAGGAGTACCTGTTCCTCGTTGATCGCAGTGGAAGTATGTCAGGCTCGCGCGTTGATACCGCAAAGCAAACCCTCGCGTTGCTTCTCCGTGCATTGCCCGCCAAGGGTACATCATTCAACATATTCAGCTTCGGCGATGAATGCGATAGTCTGTGGACCGCTAGCATGAACTACACCCAGATGACGTTGGACCAGGCGGTGCGTCACCTTGCTGTCGCTGTGCCGGGCAACCGCTGAAATGTTGTACACAGACGAGCCACGTGGAACGCATGCAGGCGAATTATGGCGGAACAGAGATATGCTCAGCTCTTGCCATCGCTCTTCGTTCCCGCAGCTTGTCCCTGCCTACTGCATTGTTCGTGTTGACCGATGGAGAGGTAAGTGCAGTTTTATACAATGAAGCCTAATAATGCCGCTGAATACAAATTGAGGCCTACAAAATAGACGAGTCAATTGCCGTCGTGGCATCCGCGGTTGGACAGTCATCTGTCGTGGCTCCTTTGCGTGTCTTCACACTTGGCATTGGTACAACCACGTCCACTGCCATGTGTGAAGGTATCGCTCGAGCCGGAAATGGTGTCTGCCTTATGACGGTCTCCTCGGAAGGGATTGTCGGCAAATGTGCCAAACTCTTTCGCGCTGGTAGGACCTTCCTCCTGAGGAATATCACAATCGACTGGGGCGTCCCACCCGAGCGCGAGGGATCCCCTTCCGTTCGATTCACGGCCACAGATCAGGTACTGCGCCAAGCGCCGTCCCTCATCGACTCGATTTATCCAGGCTTCCAACTAGTAGTCTTCGCCATCATCAAGTCTGACAAGTTTGTCGTGCCCAAGACGATCACACTGCGTGCGCAGCGAGACGGTACGGGAGATATCATGCAATTCCCGATCCCGGTGAAAGAAATCAAGCTCGAGGAACGGAGCAGGAGACATCGCATGATTCATACGTTAGCTGCGCGACGACTCATCATGGAGATGGACGACCGCGGAGCCTCGCGTTCTGTTCCGGAAGACGAGCGCAGGACTTCAATCGTGCGATTGGGCGAGAGTTACCAGCTGGCCAGCCGCTACACGTCGTTCGTGGCGGTCGATGGTCTGGAGACAGGCATGATCCCCGATCGACGACGGAACGCTAGGCAGCATATACCCGTGAATGAGGACAACGATGTCGGATTTGACGCCCTTGCGTATCTGCAGTGGGCCGTCGACTTCGCGTCTATGGCGATACCTGTGTTTCTACAGACCTGGTTCGGGCCGCCTCCTGATGCCTTCACAGATAGCAACGAGATGCCCGGCGGCAACAACTATTCTCTTCCACGTACGGTTCCCGTATCCGAGGACGAGGACGAATGGGAAGACGAAGAACAAGACAGAGACGGGGTCGAGGCCGACGAAGGGGGAAACGAGGGGATAGAAGAGGACAGCGGGAGCGACGACACGTTCAGCACCCTCAGTTCTTTGGAAGGCGAATCCTTCTCAGACTGGTCGGACACGGACAGTCGATCTCCGTCTCTCCCACCTGACGATCCTGAGTACGTGAGGAGCCCTTCGCCCGACTTCGAACCACCCGCCGAGGGACATCAAGCTGACGGTGCCCGGGCTACTACAGAGACACCACCGCCCACCCTTGACATACCTATCGTACAGTTGGTCCAGCTGCAGGCTTACGATGGATCCTTCCTCGCCAGCAACGAGTTCACCAGCATCGTTGGCGAAAAGGCACTAGATGAAGGTCGTAGGTTGCAAGTCGATAGCAAGCTGTGGGCGACCCTCGTGGCGGTAGCGTACTTTCAGAAGCACCTCACTGGTCAGCCAGAGCTGCTGGAGGGCCTGCTCGAGAAAGCGCTGGAGTACGTCTATGAGACGCAACCAACACTATCGCCTCGATTCACAATTCCTACTTTATTGGAGAAAGCGAAGCAAAGTGTATAAGTGCAGGACGTACAAATAATCAGACGTAGCGTCGAAGCGATCGTAGTTTGATACCTCGCGCCATTGTCAGCCTCCGACGTTGCTTCATATTGCGAGACTTTGATAAGCACTAACACCAGAGCGCATGCAATGATCTATCAGAGATGATTAAAAGTAAGGCGATCGGGTACTCAGATGAATTCGATGACGCCTCAGAAGCTCTACCCCTGGAATGCAACTCCCCTCTTCGCGGTCTCCGCTAAACCCCCTGCTGCATAGCCGGTCCCCTCGCGCGCTAACGGGATGATGTCCTTGTCATTCAGCAGTTTATCGCAAGCCACACATTGCTTCGAGGGCTTCACAAGAGTGTCCGTACACGTCTTGCACGCTACATGACCGCAAGGTTTCATCACTGCATGGTAGTAAGCCCCCGGCGTGAGTTTAATGTGATGCGATACGCACAGAACATCAAGACACTATTTGACAAGGTTTTCTTGCAGGACGGGCACATGGCATCCTGCTCTTCCTGCTGTTGTCGTTTGGGCTCTTGGCTTCCTTCCGCCGCAGGCGTAGACTCTGTGGAGATAGCGGGTTTGTTCCTTGAGGACGTGTCGAAGACGAAATTCACAGGTATCAATTGCTTTCGCCTGTAGAGATATTAGTAGATGTACGTAGAGAAGATAGCGGACACATACGACAGATGGTGGGGCGGGTTACCGCCTCTGCACGTAGTCTGTAATTTGATGTCTTGAAGGGACTTTGGTGCCTCAGAGGATGTATATGTGGGAGTCAAGGATGGCAACCAGAAATCAGGCAGCTTGTGCTTGAGCGCCTCCGTCTGTTCGCGTTCGATTTGCTTCAAAGCCGTCTCCTCTGCCTCTCGCGCAAGGTCTTCCACAGCCCCAGAATCGAACGAGAACTTCCGTTTCGTTCCGCGAGCTGATCCAAAAGTTAGCTGGTCATTGCGTAGATATAGGCGGCGGTACGCACGTTCTTTGGCATCCGAGCCAGAGGTAGTTGCAACTGCGGCCGCTCCAGCAAGTCCAAGCTGACCTCTCTCGAACTCTAGTAATACACGCTCTCTAGCGGCTTCTCTGGCCCTCTGTCTCTCTTCCTCCGCTTCGCGCTTCAGGGCTTCAAGCCGCACCTTTTGCCTCTTGATGTCCTCAAGCTGTGAAACTGCGGGCTGAATTGAGTATTGCGGAAGACCGGTGAAACAGGAAAGTCGTACCGAGGTCCGTATAAGCGCATTCCTTGCAGAATAGATGTCCTTTATGACAAGCTACAGGCTCCCGTGCCTTCTGCAGGCAGAGAGCACATGCGTCGAAGCGGCGCATGGACTCATTTCCTAAACGTTGCTAGCCCCGTCGTCTTCATGAATGTATGACAGGGCTATGAATGACCGACTTACGCGTTTTGTGCCATAGTCAAGCTTCTTGTATTCGGCATACGAGAATATTGAGGACGCTGTGTTGTTCTTGCTATGTTTCGTCATGGTCCGCTGCAATATTTGTAGGCCGCACGCGCTTGAAATGGTCTGCTACTTTCTCTAACCGTGGGAAGGTTTGGTAAGTGACCGTGGGAAGACAAGCTTTGGTCAAGAAAAGCGCTTGGCGGCGTCTGCAAACTGCAACCTGACCATCGCGTCGAGCGTCGCCAAATTCACCGTTCGACCATAACCACCTCGACCTTACGCGCGACGCGTTTTGCTTGTTCGAAAAAGCTCGTCGGACACCTTCCGGGCATTAATTTTTGGATCCTTCAGCCGCTTGTGAGTGCCGTCGGTCTGCCGCGCTGATCAGCTGCACGACCCCTAGGAACTGCGCCTTACACCAGGCACACCACTCGCCTACCTCTGCTCTGTATATCCAGTGCATCAGGAGTTCGTGACGCGGCCTGCACCGGCGGTGACCTTGTCTTTGCAAATCAGACAGATCGACGTCAATGGCGCACAGGAACTTGCGCTTATAGGCATGCTCGTGCCTTGCACACTTGACCTCGATCGACGGTTGCGGCACCACGGGGCTCTGTCCAAGCCACTAACAGACAGTTCACAAGACCGCCATGCGAATACCGCCGCTTTAGCGATCGTTGTAGCTCCTGTATCGGCCATGCATCGAAGGACCGTTTAAATACGTGAAATTGAGCAATTTGGTTTTCAATCTTGACCCGCTTCTGCCCCAGTCAAATCTCAATATGCGTGCTGCAAGATACTACGGTCCCCAGGATATCCGTATTGATGAAGTCCCCGAGCCCGTGCCCCAGCCTGGTCAGGTCAAAATCAAGGTGCGTCTGCGACCTCCATTGCGCTTCGAGATTTAACGCCACTCTTCGCAGGTTGGATGGTACGTTGTCTAAGTTTTTCTAGATTATCTGTCATCACCTGTGGCCCGTGTATCCAGGACCGGAAGTATGTTGATCTGCGTACATTTCCCGGTCTCTACTAATCATACACATCAGTCTGCGGTTCCGATCTCCATGCATACAAGGAACACCTGGGCGAGAGTCTCATGCCCTCAACGGATAAGGCTCATGCGGTCACTGGAGACAAGCTTCCCATCACCTTAGGACACGAGTAAGTACACCGTCAGTCCCGCGTCACTTTGCAATCGCTCATGTTCACTTTCAAGGTTCTCGGGCACCATTGTCGAGATAGGTGCCGACGTCAAGAATAAACACCTCAAGGTTGGCCAGGACGTCTGCGTGTGAGTGACTGCCCGGATATCGTGCGCGATGAGGTATCTGACAGAGGCTTTCCTAGAGAGCCTCTGCTCTCATGCATGAAATCGTCCTGTGCTCCTTGCTCCGCCGGCTACAGGAACGTATGCCCCACCGCTAGCTTCCTTGTGCGTATATTTCGAGTATCGCGGTATTGTGCTGAGACTCGTTGCATCAGGGTATCGCTGGCTGGGGTGGTGGCCTCTCCGAGTTCATCACTGCCGACGAAGACTTAGTCTTCCCGCTCCCTAAGCAGTTGACTCGTAAGTTATAGTGGTTATAATACTGAGATCGTCAACTACAAATTTTTGGTGCAGTCAAGACTGGCGCCATGATGGAGCCTCTTGCGGTCGCCTGGCATGGTATCAATCGCTCGGGATTCAAGCCTGGAGATAGTTGCCTCATTCTTGGGTCCGGTCCCGTACGTGTACCACTTCAGTTTGCGCTGGGCTGTACTCAACCGCTGCACAGATCGGTTTGATGGTGCTGAAGGCTCTCAGGTACGCTCCACCTTACTTGTCGGGTGCAATAGCTTATCTCTAATACGTTAGGGCACGCGATGCTGGGTGGATCGCGGTCTCGGAGCCTGGAAAGGAGCGCCGTGAGATGGCTGCCAAGTTTGGAGCCGACGCGGTGTATGTCGGCAATGTCAAAGACGAGGTGCCCGAAGACCTCCCCGCCATCTTGAAGGCCACCAAGGGAAACGGCGTTGACTGCGTCTTCGAGTGCGCTGGTTTTCAGTCCAGCCTTACATTTGCCCTCGAGGCCGTCCGTCCTCGTGGCAGCGTCTTGCAGATTGCCCTCTGGGACCCGAGCCTCAGGGCCAAGATCAATATGAACCGCATTTCCTTCAAAGAGGTCACATTCACGGGTAAGTGACCTAACCGCGTTTTCCTATATGCACAGCAAATTCACGGAATTCTGCAGGCATCCTTGGATACGATCATGTTCACAGGGAAATGCTGCAAGCTGTGGCGGCTGGGAAGTTTGAAGGGCTGGAGGACATGATAACGAAGGAGATCCATCTCGAAGACGTCGTGGAGCAAGGAATCAAAGTGCTCGCGAGCGATAAATCCCAAGGTGAGCTGTTGAAACATTTGCTCAAGATAAGAACTGGCCTGACTTCCATCGCCAACCAGTCAAGATCCTGGTCGGGCCCCACTGGCGTTAGGGAAACATGCGAAGCGACAACGAACGATTCGAACAATATCGCAAGTGCTACTGTTGTATTTGTACCCTCGATACGTGTACGCTACTGAAAGCTATCAATTCTATTGGGTCGCAGATGTGCTAGAGTCGCGTCGCGTGCCGTGTGCATGTCCGGTCCTGTGCTTGAAGGTAGCTGCGCCCGGGCTCGGCGAGCGAGCGGTGGGCGCCTCGTTCAGATAAGACGCTGAAACTTGGGGAGGCCGATCGTGCGAGATTTGCACGCTCGTCTTGGCAATCGTTGGCAGCCGGGCAGCAAGAGATCATGTTATCATGCCCTATCGTCTACCCCAATGCGTGTCAGAGGAGAAGTCTCCCAGGCGGTCAGCACACCCTATAGCACCCAGCATGAAGATAAATTCACAGCAACAGCTCGTGGGATGGGCAAGAGGAAGTCGTTCGAACGACCCACCTTTGCAGCTAAGGTCAGGATGCTTCAGCGAATCTCTCTTTGGCTCTTGTTCTGCGCTTGCCTTGCGGTGCTTTTGAGCCCTCTCCAATCTCACGGCCACCTTATCCAGCGCGGGGGGACCGCGAACGCCACGAAGCCAGCTTTACCCGATTTGTATGAGGCTACTATCGCCGAGTTGCAAGATGGGCTGTCCAAGGGCTTGTTCACTAGCGTTGACCTCATCACGGTGCGGTGATATCGTCGTTATCGAGTCTACGGCTCCGGTCCGTGCACACTAACCCTTTCGCTTCTAGGCCTACTTCGCCCGCATCGATGAGGTCAATCTCCAGGGCCCTACCTTGCGCGCGATCATAGAAATGAACCCGAGTGCTTTGGACGAGGCGGCGGAGCTCGATCTGGAAAGATCTTTGTTTGGACCTCGCAGCCCTCTACACGGCATCCCTATCCTTGTGAAAGATAATATCGCGACTGTCCATGAAGAAGGTCAGTCTGCACTTATCTCGTGCTCTCTTGGCCTCAGATCTGAATCCCCACTCGTCATCAGGCATGAATACCACTGCCGGTCCGTGTTGTATCCATCTTTTTACTGCGGCCGTCACTAATACTTCCCGTCCCAGGGTCCTTTGCACTTCTGGATAGTGTCGTACCTCGGGACGCTGGTGTCGCTGCCAGGCTCAAAGCCGCCGGGGCGATCATTCTCGGCAAGGCAAACCTGAGCGAATGGGCGCACTTTAGAGGCAGCGTGCCGTCCGGTTTCTCGGGTCGCGGCGGGCAGGCTACCAGCGCATATGTCCCTCAGGGAGACCCCGGCGGCTCGAGTTCTGGCAGTGGCATCGCGACATCTATTGGGCTTACCGCCGCAGCGTTGGGCACGGAGACGGATGGGTCAATCATCAGTCCTAGTCAACGCAACAACCTCGTCGGGATCAAACCTACGGTAGGATTGACGTCCAGAGCTGGAGGTACGTTGCGTGCCGTCGCCTGCCTACACCACAATCTCTAAGTGATTCCTTTCAGTGGTGCCCATTTCTGTGCATCAAGACACTATCGGTCCTATGGCACGCACTGTAGCGGACGCCGCTGCGGTGCTGTCGATCATCGCGGGCAAGGATCCCTTAGATAACTTCACCCTCGTACAGCCGAGTCCAGTGCCTGATTATACTAAGGCCCTCAAGAAAACCGCACTCAGAGGCGCAAGGATCGGTGTCCTCAGGCAGTTTGTGAACCTTACGTCCATAAACCTGTCGGAGGAGATTGCGGCGTTCAACGCGTCCCTCGAAATCATCAAGAAGCTCGGCGCCACAGTCATCGATCCTGCCGTGTTCCCAGATTTCGCCGAGTTCAGGGCCAGCGGTAACGAGACTATTGTGACGCAGACTGACTTCAAGGCGAGTCCCTCTTCCCCAAAGCACTTGCTGTACTAACGACATGCGCACCGCAGATGAATATTCAAACTTACCTCGAGGGACTCTTGGAGGTGCCGACTGGCGTCAAGACTCTCGCGGACCTCATCGCGTTCAACACCGCGCACGCGGACGAGGAACTGATCCCGCCCTTCTATACCTCGCAGAGCACGTACGTATTCCGCATTCCGGTTGGTCAAGAGTTTGCTTTTAATCCACCATTGCGTCACAGCTTCATTGCCTCCGAAGCAAGGGAAGTCAACCAAACCTACTTCGATGCTATCGCCTTCGATAAGGACCTCGGAGGTGCCAGAGGCATTGATGGCGCGCTGGCAGCGAACAAGCTGGATGCCTTGCTTCTATTGAGTGGCGGGGCCTCTGGTCCCGCAGCCATTGTCGGATATCCCATCGTGACTGGTCAGTCCTGTGTGTCCCATCTTGACGCTGATGAGTGCTGACCATCTAAATCAGTACCGCTTGGGTTCCTGTCTGCTGAAACCCCACTGGGTCCCGCCAACCCAGTAGTTGAGGTTGGCCCTAACCTTCCATTCGGCATTGCGTTCATGGGCACGGCTTTTAGCGAGTTCAAGCTTATCTCGTACGCATTCGCGTACGAACAAGCCACCCACAACAGGTTGAAGCAACTCGCTATGGCGGATGCTATTCCCAAGACGCAGTTGACCGATGTAATCAGTAAATAGAGGCGAGTTCGGGCCCTAGAAGACACGATCGAAAGCAAATCACCGTCGGATGGGACATTGAATAGTATAGACACATACTTGTGGTATAGCTCGGTCCCGCACACAATATCATCATCAGTGTGATCGACGGCATCCATCCATCCACAATGAAGTCCTCCGTTTTGTATCCTCATGATTCCGGTAACGTGGGGATTTGAGGTGCGACAAGACGACGCTCGCTCGGTGTGGAGTTGTTTGAGATTTCACTGTATATTGATCTTCGAGGATGTGAAACGCACTTGGCTCGTCTGACATTCGCGCTGTGCGTGATACGTGGAGATAATACTGATATGTCCGTTGAAACTATCGAGGAGGAGCGTACATATCCATGGAACACCCTATAGTCCAGTAAAGATCCTGCTGAAATAATCGGCGACGCCTTCGGCACCGCGGACAACCGCACCTACCACTCCATCAGGGCGCACAACGACTACAGGAAAGCCACGCGCGACAGGTGGGTACCCGGCGTATGCGTGCCCATCGCGATCGACCAGCGTCGTCTCCACGCTATCCAGGAGGGACCCGATATCGTCCGCACCTTGGAGCAGCCAGACCGTCTGGACCAGTTCCTGCGGGTATCTCCCCAACACGCCTCGCAGCTTCGTCAAGGGAGAGCAGGCATGACTGAAGATAAGCACCGTGTGACGCGAGGGACTGATCAGTGAAAAGAGGGACGTCGCAGCACCCGTACCGCTCGCAGGCACCAGGCCCGGGGCGTCCGGAGCACGGTCGCCGGCGTACAATGCCGCGGGATTCTCGTCGAGGTAAGCTCCGGCGTGCGCAACGGTAGCCGCATCGGGCTGCTCGTCCACGACAATGTCGCTCCAGCGACAGTTTACGCCGAGCTGATGCAGGATCTTCGAGCGCTGAAGCGGATGAGCAGTGAATTTCAAGCTCTCGGCGCTGGCTGCACTTGGAAGTACAGCACTTGAATTGCTATTGGTTGCATCGGGTATGATCGCTTCGCCGCGGCTCTGGTTGTGCTTGAGGGTATCTTTGAAAATGGCCGTCGACCGCTGGAGCATCTCTCTGATGACCGGCAGGCGCTCTGCGTCATACGACCGGAGAAGAGCAGGCGGCGCAACACCCTTGTGGACGAGTGCGAGTTTCCAAGCGAGATTGAACTGTAGGTCATAGCGGAGGGAGATGAACATCTGACAGCGAAAAAGACGGGTTGGACCTACAGCATCTTGCGCTCCAGAATTCAAGCCCTGCCCGCCACTTGGCGGATGTACATGAGCAGCATCTAAGAACGAGGTTAAGGGGAATTGGCTAGTGTTGTGTGATGCTGAGACAACGGCGCACCTCCTATGATGAAGACATTACCATCGCTGAGTTTGTTTGCCATGCGAATATTGGGCCTGGATAAGCGTGGTGATAAGTTTGGACCTCGCACCATCACGCGATGGACGACTTACCACCACTGCGAAAGCGAAAGGACCTTCCCAAATTCGAGGTCAGGTCGCTTTGTGACCGATTTGATATGTTCCAACAGCGCATGATGACTAGCCAACAGCGCATCTTGATTCACATCCGCGCCGAAGATGACCAACTGAAATATCCCTGAGTACTCTGTAGGCCGCAGCTGTAGACTTACAATAAGAATACGACATGTGAGCCTTTGGAACAAGGGAGACTAAGGTCCCAACGTCACTTACGAGCTTGCCGTCTTCTCGCCCCATGCATGCCAGTACTGCGAGATGATATGTGTAAGGCTGTGAGCCGAAGCTGAACTGAGCTCGCGTACCTCCGAACTTAGACCTTTGACCTCGACATCGGCCAGTAGGATACGTTCATCGCGTGTTTCTCCCAGGAAAAGGAGGCCGAGCTGTTTGCGTATGAGGCTCCTTGCGCCGTCTGCGCCGACCAGCCACGCAGCCTCTGCCACATGGCGGGTATCCGGTGACCCATCCAGGCGGTGTTTGACCACTTGGGCTGCGACGGCGTCCGCGCCCTGCTCGAAGCTCACCAGCTCGGTACCTAGCTCGACTTCGACACCATGCCGCGCAAGATGGGCGCGCAGGATGGCTTCGTTATGTGCCTGTCCGATGAGGAGGGGGTTTCTGAACGGGACTGCGGGAGTGGGTTCCTCACGAGGTGCCTTCTCAAAGATCTTCTTGACCGTCCGTCCGTCATGGTTGTAGACGCACCACGGCACCATGGCCCTGCCGCCGCTTATGATGTCCGGAAGCACACCTAGAAGATTGTAGAGTTCAAGTGTGCGTGGCTGAAGACCAGGACCCTTCTGCGCGATATGAAGAGTGGTATCGCGTTCGATAATGCGCACAGGGACGCCATTCTGGGCGAGGGAAAGCGCACAGACAAGCCCCGAGGGACCTGCACCGGACTAAAAAGCAATGCATGCACGTGAGCGGGAATAAACGACAATTTGTGGGGAGCTGGGACCTACGATAAGTACGGGAAGTTTGGAAGAAGAAGACATTTCAGGACCGTGAAATGCGAGAGCTCAAGGTAGGGCAGATGTGTCGGGGGAGATTGGGGATGCTGTTCAACAGAAGAAAGCCTCATATTTATATTCACAGCGGTCCATGTACGGAAGACGGTAGATCGCTGCAGCTGAGTTGCACTCGGCCCGAGCGCGCACCGTGTAGCGCTAGAACCTGCAAGAGCGTCCGCTGAAAATCATGCATAAGAGAGCTGAATACGCGGAAATCTTGAGGCACACCGGTTCTGTCGCAGATATTCACCCCACTGCGAGACCGGGTGTTGGTACCCTACTACGGCGAGGTAGGAGGTCGGGATCTGCGCTCGCCAGCTTGGCAGTAACCACCGTCCGTTGCAGATGCAGCCCCCGAGCAAGCGCGCTATTTCCAGGGTCAATAACGAGAATAAACCTATCGACAGAAGGTTTGAATGACAAGTGTGGAAGCGTAGCTGTGAGACTCGCCTTCAAGCCGGAAAGCGTCTATCCGCGCGAGAGTTCCACTCCTCGTCGCTGCGTCTTCGCGAACAGCTTTACAACGTATTATTGGTGTGGTCCTGTTTACATGAGTGGGTGTCGTGCTTTATCCGCGACGTTGGGGCATTTTGATCCTACGTGAACAGCTGAAACCGCGACGACGAAAGCAGGGAGAAGCGGACAGTGATGACGGCAAGTATCCAGCAAAGCAACAATTTGCAACAAGGACATTGAGAATTTAAAGTCAAATAGATTGTATATTGGCGTTGTATCTGGGTGATACAGAGGAACGACGAGGAGGAGGAAAAAGTACGAGCGCTGCGGCGGGACGGCGCATGACTCTGGTGTACAAACATGTACAAATATGTAAGTCGCATTTGAAGCGCCTTGAGCCAAGTTTTTCCTAAAGTCTTCCCAAAACCATCTCGCGAGGTCGACCCAGAGGGCTTCATCCTCCTCCGCGGCCAACATATGTTTCAGCGAGCGCAAGTTCGCGTTATCTGCAGATCTGGCTGAGATCTGGCTGTATCACTTTGGCTGACTTGGAGTACTCAAACCGGTAGCATTGCAGCGACTAGCCAAGCCGGTTCCTAGTTGACGTGGAGGCTGATGCCACACGCAATGCAGCATAACGCTATTGATTCGTTCGGACGCGAACCTCGACAAGGTGAGCAGGCACGTTTCAATTGGCAGTGCCCGGACGCGCTTATGCCCCTGCGAGCCAATCAGACAGCAGACCAGATGTATGTTCCTCATTTCTGCGCCCCGCGAATGGCGGCAGTCTAGCAGCAGTCTGTCACTGACTGGCGGTGGACGAAGAAGCTTTACATGCAAAGATCCCCGTTAATGTCGGCAACGCAGTGCACTGTATTGCAGTCCCTGGCGCGGCGTCGGTACCAATTGCAAGCAATCAGGTTAGCTTTCTCTCTGATCGACCTCCGCGACAGCCGCTCACCGCGGGGTTTCGCAGGTGTATGTAGTTGCAGGAAGTCTTGCAGGTTCACGCGTACGATACTACGAAGAGACACTCCTCGTTCAAGGGCAGTTCTTTGCTCAAGAGATCTAAGAGAGCGAGCAACATCAGGATCTCCGTGAACAAGGCGCCAGTACCACGTACAGCCCCACCGAGCACTTGGCGAACACTGCAAAGTTTGACGTGTGCCTGGAATGAATTAGTGTTCAGACCTAGCAGCCTTGCCCGCGTACCTGCTGTATACAGCATTGCCGATATTCCAGTCCGCTTATAACACCTCAGGAGTCCCTATGATGGCTTCTAACTTGTCTCCTCTCCGTCCTGGCCAACACTTATCACTCAGGTAACAACATGACGTCCGAGGAAGAAAATTCGAAGCAGACATCACCAGTATACGAGCTGTCCTCGCCTCACGCTCGCCCACTCCCTTGTCCTCCGTCTCCCGCCTCTGCCCTGTCGAATGTCTCACACACGTCGTCAGCAGACAAGCGTTCTTCGATTGCGAAACTTCCGGTTTCTGGAGATGGGTCATGGTCGCAGCCTTTGCGAGACAACATGGGGTCCGCGCAGTCACCTGCATCACCTCCCTCGTCGTCGCGCAGGCCAATTGAACACTTCGACCGCGACATGAAGATTCCGATGCCTACTCCTACAACACCGCATGTACCGTTCGACCCAGCATCCTTATACCCCGAGTACTCGTACCACGGGCCTGAGCCCAGTGGCTCTACCTTCCACACAAGGTCACGCTCTGATGAACGCCTTATGCCACCCCAGCATGGAGCTTATGCGTCCGGCGCATCCTCTAATGCACCATTCGGCTCTGCAACTCGACGCACAGATCCTTACGCTTCAGAGAAAGTGTCGCTCACGTGGAGCGCGGAGCTGGACGTACCCGAGGCACCGGTGCCTCAGAGAGAAAACGTAGGGAAGGTTTTGTCGGGGAAACGTAACGCAGGGCTCGCGGAGATCGACAATGCCAGGTTTTCGTGAGTTTTCCGCTTTGAATTGTACGTGCAATGATTAACATCATCGCAGGCGCTTCCATCTCAAGGTTTGCTTGATCGCAGGTGTTGGATTTTTTACGGACGCGTGAGGATTGTCAGTGCACCTCAACCGCTTCTCTCTCATGAATGTCCTTAGCTACGATATATTCTCCATCAACATCGCTTCGACGATGCTTGCGTATGTGTATTCCCGGGGTGAAAGTAAGTTACAAGCCCTTCGTTGCAGAGTCCCTCTAATCACCTGCATCTCAGGGCTACAATTTGCTGGCAATCGAAATGCTGCTCTCAAAGCGGCAGCCCCAATTGGTACCTTCCTCGGTCAATTGCTTTTCGGATGGTTGGCAGATAGAGCAGGCCGAAAGCGGATGTGTAAGTCGCTCACAGCACGAAGTCTGATGCCCTCCTAACGTTTATTGTAGACGGAATTGAGCTCATAATCATCATCATCGCGACCTTTGGCCAGGCCATGACCGCCAACGACTCACTAGGTACTGTCAACATCGTCTGGGCACTGTTTGTGTGGCGTTTCATTGTGCGTCTTATGCCCTTATTCTGTGTATACACACACCCTTACTTTGACTGGTAGATGGGACTGGGAATCGGAGGAGATTATCCCCTCTCTGCAGTGATCTCATCAGAGTTCTCCGCGATCCACATTCGAGGGCGCATGCTCACCGCCGTATTCGCGAATCAAGGCTGGGGTCAACTGTGTAGGTACCAACTCCGGTCAACTCTCTATATGCTCACGGCAGCCCGCGTACAGCTGCCAGCCTCGTTGGCTTCTTCGTGGTACTGGCCTTCCACAATGGCACCGACAACCTTTCGGAGCTGCATTCAGCTGACCCCAAGGTCCTCGCTGATATCGACAGAGCGTGGCGGCTGCTCATCGGCCTTGGCGCTGTTCCCGCTGCGCTTGCGCTCTACTTCCGTCTGACAATCCCAGAGACGCCCCGTTTCACCATGGACATCGAGCGCAACGTCAATCAGGCAGTCGACGACATCGAATGCTTCCTGAGCACCGGTGGCTACAAATTCAATCCGGACTCGGTCGTTGTCCGCGTCATTGCGCCACGAGCCACGCCACGCGACTTCATCAATTACTTTTCCCGGTGGGAGAACGGGAAGATACTTCTTGGTTGCGCCTACTCCTGGTTTGCGATCGACGTATGTTATTAACTGCTCCCTTTGCTATCACTCTCTGATCGTAATGCCATTGCAGGTCACGTTCTACGGACTGGGCCTGAACACCGACAAACTGTTTAACGCTATTGGCTTCGCTCCGCGGGCGGTAGCTTCGGGCACACCCGTCTTCTCAAATGCCGCCGACGTGTTCAGGTACTTCTCGAACCTTTGTCAAGCAAACATGCTGCTCTCCGCGGCGGGTCTTATCCCGGGTTACTGGGCCACCTTTCTGCTGATCGACCATGACAAGTGCGGTCGGCGTCCGATTCAGTTCCTTGGCTTTGCCATGTTGACGGTGATATTTCTCGTCATGGGTGAGCGCAGTAAATCAACTTACCTCGCAAAGCTAACGGTGCTCTCTGCAGGCTTTACTTTCAATTCGCTCGTTCCCGGCAATCCGCCGATGGTCGATTCGCTATTCCGGATTGAGCGCGGCGCTTGCGGGTTTATCGTCCTATTATGTGTCGCAAGCTTCTTCCAGAACTTCGGCCCCAACACCACTACCTTTATCATCCCAGGCGAGGTGTTTCCAACACGGTACCGCTCGACGGGACATGGTATATCGGCAGCGAGCGGGAAAATCGGCGCTATAGTTTCGCAGTTCGCGCTGACAAAGGTCAAGCAGCCAAAGAACATGTGCGTCCTCTGCCCCTTCCAGCTCGCCTATTGCTGATGCGGAAAATTAGTCTTCTCCTCTATGCACCCTTCGCGTTCTCCGGTATTCTGTCGACGTTGCTTCTCCCGGAGACGAAGAACACGACGCTCGAGGACAATTCGAACGAGGAGCAGTCCAATTTCGTTCTAGGTAAATTGTATTGGCTCCCGTATCATATCACGCCACTGACCAGTGCGTATCTTGCATTTAGGCCCTGTTAGGCAAGACATTAATATCGCGGACAGACAAGGGTGACTCCCGAAAAGTATCTATCTGACTGAACTCTTGTAGATCTTAGTTCTCCATACCATGGCACGATGGACGTCATGTTATGTAGTTATATGACGCCATATCAGACTATTCTTCATGCCAACTTCCATCATTAGTATCGACATCAGCGGGGAACCTCATTCATTATGCGGAGGAACGTGAGATCAACGCGCATACAGCGACGTTACGTGCTACACAATGAAATATATTGACAATCCACCGCCAATCTGATCTATCATTGCTTGCGGCAACTCTAGATGCTGACGGGGACGCAACCGATCCCGATGCCGCCCTACGTGTAAAGTTTGTAAAGTTAGTATCTGTCCAATGAAGATCGTTGAAGACTTACGATGACGCCGTTGGAGCAGCTGACCGGGCTGGAGGAACAAGTACTCGGAGTCAGAGCCGACGCCGACGACGCTGATGGGGCTGCAGTCGAGGCCGAGCAACACGTCGAGGTCCTCCAACACGACGCCGATGGACTTCAAGAGCAAAGTCGCAGCATCGGAGGTGGCCTTGAAAAATGCCATCATCAATGTCATCCGCGCGTTGAACGGCGCGTGGACCTACCGGGATGGTGCTGGAGCAGCAATCAATATTATTGTCGCGAGCAACGATAGAGGCTGGTGTGGCGACCGCAAGAAGGGGGAGGGCGAGGGCGGTGCCCTGCGGTCCGTGGTGATACAGCAAATTTTGCGGCTACTTCCGGCCCACGCGAGCCTCGCTACACGCGAGGAAAGTGGACACCCTTTCCCAATATTCTTGGTCATGTCCCAAGCTCCGTGCTAGAATCAGCGTCTTCGTATACGAATGGGTCTAGTCACTAGTGCATCGTAGAACATGAGGCACCTCGGAATTCGCAAGGTCTTGGCACCTGTGCTGCCGGCGTTTCGGGGCCGTGGGATACTTGTGGGACAAATTTTGCAGTCTCTTGCTTCTGTATTAACACGCCACATTCATCCACGTTCACACCGTTTGTTGGGACAGTCGTGGATTGTAAGCTGTCATCGTCGACGTTCCGACGGCACTCAATCTTCGGGCACGCGACCGGTACCCCGTTGTAGGATCAGCCATTGACCAGGGGTTGCAGCTCGGGCAGGCGTGTCTGATCTCTGCTCTTGGCGGGTGCCTCCAGCGGGAGCTGTGTCAACTATTCGACGGAATGCTGCTAGACCTATCAGAGTACAGGTGCGCCGGTGTTGCCATTCACAGCACGCGGCCCCCAGGTAATGGATCGCTGCGTAATAACGTTCGCTTATGACAGGTCAACCAAGTTCCAAATCCAACTCATCGTGATTAAAGTTTCTATTAGCTGAGATTCCGATCAAACAACATTGCTCTGGCGTGTGCTCGCGCTGGACTGCACAATTCAGTGGGTAAGTATCATATGGACCCCGCAGATCGATGCCGGTCGAACAAGGCAGCCCAGTTTCCTTTCGCTTTCAGGCGCTTTCTGGGAAGTCCAATCTACCTTTTCTCGGCTTTCTGACATAGAACACGTACAGGTCCTGGACAGTCTTCATGGAATAAATTTCGGGAGTATATCGTCTCTCGTGACGATCAGGTAGTGTCTTCCACGTTCTGCTCCTGCACGAGGCCAGGAAATGGGTGGATACGGTGCACCCGCTGCGGACGAAGATCCTCGTGCATGTGAGTCCACTCTCGCTCTTTGTTATAGCTTAACTTTAGTCCCGCTGAGTGTGCAGCCGTGCTGTTAGCCTTGCAGCGTTGGCCGTTTCCCGCATTGTACTGCGCACTAATAGCGCAGGCGTCGGCGTGCCATATCAGTAACTCAGCATTCCAAGCGACGGCTTTGTCATCAGACGTCGGAGCGTGAAGTGCTCATGTGGCCTGTCACATCGTCCCAACTTGTCCTCGACTACTCCGCATCGAACTCAGAGACTGGCGAATATTAGCAACCTCGACACTCGCTATCTCCGCCGGAAAAACCCAATCTTACTGGCCACGATTCACGAAGCAATATTTGGAGACACAAAACCAACTCACCGGGAGTTCGCCAACGCGACACTCCATCGTTTTCGCTCTAGCCTCTACTTTGTCAACTCCAGCCACACATCTCTGTAAGTGCCGAGCGCTGTACTCCGATCCATCGAACAGATTTTGATTTTCCGTTCGAACTAGGCCAACGATAGCAAGTATCTTCACTATTGAAAACGTGCTGCGACGTGCTACACAAACTCGCTCAATTATGGAACAATCTGGTTGGTACATGTCTCAGCAAGGATTCTTCCAAGATGGTGCGCCAACTGGAGGGTGGTACCCGACGCCCAGCGACGGAGCCGCGTATACCAACACTCAGCTACCATCGCCATATTCGACTCCGCACCCTTTTCTAGCGAGTGGCTATACACGGTGTCACCGACCGGTACCAGCCTCGACCCTGCTCGATGCATCTGATCCCATATCTACGACCCCGTACTTTCGAGGTGCAGAGGGCTTCCAGCGCCAGGAGACGAGATCGGAACGCGAACTCGTTGAGACCAGCATTCCCCCGAGACAACCGAGGGTCGAGAGCGGCGGCTCTGCGAGCGATTTCATCAAAAAGCTATACAGGTGAGTATCGAGCTCTGCGCTCTTTGGCCTTAAATTCAGTTGGCCTCTAGGGTGCTCGAGGATCGTCAGTTTCCCGACGCCATATGCTGGGGTCCCGGCGGCGACCACTTCATCATCTACAATATGTACGACTTTCAAGCAAATATTCTCCCGTACACCTTCAAGCACTCGAACTTCTCCAGTTTCGCGCGCCAGTTGAACAAGTATGGCTTCCGCAAGGTGAGCCGCATCGTATCATGTCCGCCAGAATATGCAGTGCGCGGTGGCGTCGGATGAACTCTACTACCTCGTGACGTTACATACGCTCTCTCGTACCATGAGCTGTCTCGTCCAGATCCATCTGAACGATTCATAGATCAAAAACGCAGGAACAAAACAGCACAAGCACGTACGTCTCGTTTATTTCATATACGCGGAGAATGTCCTCTGAAACACTGAATCATCCGTAGACGTGGGTTCTGTTCCATCCCGACTTCCACGTAAACGGATGGACAGACCTCGATCGTGTCAAGCGTAAGCAAGTCGAGAGCTCCGGAGCCTGCGAGGCACCAGCGGACCTCTCGACACCTCTGGAAACCATGAGGCTGCAAATCAAGCAGTTTGCCCAGTATCAAGGTCACCAGGTCGCGCAGATCGGTACTCTGGAGACTGCACATGATAGGGTGATGGATGGGATGGCCGCAATGCAGGAGAGCTTGACGCAGCATGGCTTGATGATGAAACAAATGGTAATGTATTGCTCGAGGGCCGGGAACCAGACTCGCTTTCCCCAGTAATACCACGAACAGCTACGCTGTTCTCTCGCCTTTTTCACGCATTTTCTTTTTACGGAGCTTTGTAGCAACCAGATAATGGACGACGATCTGCGGCGGCGCAAACGCAGGCGTTTCTCGATGGTTTTCTCCCATGTACGGTCCACGGCTCGAAACCGCATCCTGTTGCTCGCCCGAGTCCGGCGTCACGAGTCACAAGGGCTTCCGTCAGGGAATTGAGTCGATACAGATTTAGCACTCTTGAGCACATACTTACCTCTTTTATAGCGCGAGGCGGTGGAAACAATTCATGGCGCAAGCCTTATCGCAGGGATTCTCAGTTTCATTGAATTCACAGGCCGCGTGCTAGAATGCTCCGAGATGCATCACAGGTGTATCTACCAAGGAAGGGATTCGGCACGACTGTCTCGAAGTTATCCGCGTATATGAATAACACCTGGAGGGCGAGCAACGTGCTAAACAGCATGGAAACCCCAGTTTTTCATGTGGGAAACGCAAGACGGGGGTGGTTTGATGGATGCGCTGTAAAGTTACCTCACTCCGAGGTCACTTTGCGGAATGCCCAGTGGTACGTTCATCAGATCTCGAACCTCCTTTAGTGACGATCACTCTCATGGTAGACATCCAAAGATACGGCCGTCCACTCGATGACGTTAGAAATGACGATGAATCTCGTTCATTGTTGTGCGGTACGATGTGACGTCAAAACGTGATACAAGGGCGCTGTGTACTACACGACGACGAATCTTGACAATCCACCGAGAATTCGACGCTCAGTCACACCTGCCGTCGATCTCAGATACTGACGGGGACGCAACCGATGCCGATGCCACCCTGCGCCCAAGGTGAGTGTCTGCGCCACGAAGATCGTCGAGGACTTACGATGACACCGTTAGAGCAGCTGACCGGGCTGGAGGAGCACGCGGAGCCAGAACCGACGCCGACGACACTGATGGGGCTGCAGTCGAGGCCGAGCGCGACGTCGAGGTCCTCCAGCACGACGCCGATGGACTTCAAGAGCGCGGTTCCGGCAGCGGAGCTGGCCTGAAAATGTCACCGTCAGTGTCGTCTGCGTGTTGAACGTCGCATGGACGTACCGGGATGGTGCTGGAGCAGCAATCGATCTGATCGCGAGCGACGATGGACGCTGGTGTGGCGACCGCAAGAAGGGGGAGGACAAGAGCGGTAAAAGCGGTGAGGCGAGAGAACATTGTGAGGATACTGAGTGCTCAACTACTAGAAGACAGCTGTTGTGCTGGGGACTCTGTGGTACGGTGAGCACTCCTTTTATACCTTTGGACCCGCTGAGACCCGTATCTTTCAGTGAATGGCGAAGCAGCCCGTTCGACAGTCGTGCACAAAGAGCTCCACGTCGTGAGAGCCTTCGAGAGGCTCTTTGTGCGCCGACAAGGGTCATATTCCGCCCGCCGTCGCGCGGATTGGCTGGATGACCCGGGAAGGTCATGAAGATGGCATGGTCTTCCTATAGTCACCGAGCTCTATATGTATTGGCTGGCTCCGCACAGCTGCGCAGGTCCTGACGCTGTTGGCCGGCGGTGAGCTCAGCACACTATCAGTCGATGTCGATGCTCAGCGCCTCACCAGGACGAAAATTATCCGCACGTCGACCGACGCTGCATCAAATATTTAGGCTCTTAGCCGTGTACGCTCTGGCCGATGCCAAAGTTCCTCGTCGCCAGTGATCCCCGCGGTGACCACGCCCTGTGCGGAAGGCGGGTACATATGACGGCCATTCAGCATGATGCCAACTGTCAACCGTGTGGCTCCTAAGGTCCGCGCTCCACGACATATGGGAGTGGCGCCACGCACGTCAGAACAACGGTGTTCTCGTGGCAGCTGGGGTGCTAATTACTCTGGTTATAGCAGATATCACAACCATGTATCAGCCACGAGGTTAATACGTGCTCGGAACCGCACATTGAGGAGCGTTGGCTGACGTGGTTCCCTGCATCGCGCAAGCTTGTGTTTCCTGGTACGAGAATGGCGGTCAGCGAATGGGAGAACGTCGTCTAGCAGAAGACGAGTGAGTCATTCAGCTATGAAAAGAGAGATAGCGGTGTCGATTGTAGAAACGACGTTATTTCTTCTGCTCACAGCATGTGCGGGCTCGACTCGAGAGAGCCACGTCTTGTGGACGACCGCTAGAACGGATGCTTGTTTTATTTGTACCTGTTAGGATTCAATGCTCCGTGGTTACCTGATGAAGCCCGGTTCTAGGCCTGACGTCGCACCGCCGACGCTACACGAGCATGGTAATATAAGTAGCGATGCCATCATTTAGTGCTACGACCACGATGATATCACAGAACGAAGCGCTACAAGCGCGCTCGCCGAGTTGGAGAAAGCAGCCCCTTGCTATGCAAGTTGGGAACGATGCTAGCAGTGAAGTAAGCGACACGGTCCTACTACTAGCACAAATGTCTCCAGCGTTCGTTCGTGTCTACCATTACGTCTGTGATCCAATCGAACCGGAGGATAGTCCTCTCAACATCATCTAGCCACGCTAGGTGGGGAAAATTGGCCCCGACATCGTCCTTTGGGCCTCCAGCAAAGACTCGTAGTGTCAACGTGTGCAAGTCGGTACATGTGGCGAGGGATGGCAGGTTCCGGTTTGATATCCTCCAGTACAACAGACTCGAGTCTAGTACAACAGACTCGAGTCCAGTACAAGATAAAAAAACGAGAGAATCTTGATAGAGTATGAGATCAAAACACATTTGAGCAACGATCCTCATCTATGACTTACGCTCATACCACGGATCGAATCGTATACCCTCTAGAGCGGTGCTAAGGTTGGTGAGCTTGCTGCCTATGGCGTTCAGGAGGTCTTTTCAGACGTCTAAAGTGTTCTCGCACAGTTCGTCGAGGGCCAAGGGGCGCAAGGGAGGAACGTGGAGTCCTTCTGGTTCGTGGCACCCAAGAAGCGTCATATTCTTGACGCTCATACGAGAGGGCCGATCCTCGTTCGAGTCGCGTGGCACTGCCACCATGTTATAAAACGGCATATTCGTGACGCAGCCCAGATTGCGCAGTAGAGGAAGAAAAGTATTCACCATAATACCTACGGGTTCGAGGTCCAGCGGAGTGAGAACACCGTAGTAGAATCGGTCTAGGGAGATAACAGGGGAACCTGTCTCGATGGGAGCGGAGGCCAAGAACACATCTTGCCGTTCGACGGCGCGTAGGCGAGGGAGCCTGCAGAAAATATCAACGACGAGAGCTTTCAACCGCTGCTAGCAGAGTTTTTTTTTTCTGGACCGTGCTTGCTCTCCGTGACGAGCCTCAGCTCTATCACGTAGTCTGCAATGGCGGGGTGTGTCTTGATAAACGCAAGGAAGGCCGGTTAGCTGTAGACATGCCGCTGGGAGTCCTCGAAACATGCCGCAAGAGTAGGGTCAAAGTACAGGCCGATGATTTGGAATAGGTATAGGGGAGTGATCTGCCTGAATGCGTACGAGACTGTCGAGCAGCGAAGAAGATCGTACTTTGGGGCGACCTCGTCCTCGTCGTAGAGTTCGGGTTTCTCCAAGAGATAAGGCTTCACAATGTGGAAGGCAAAGTGGCCTATAATTAAAGCGAGGAGCTCTCATGGCGAGGCGAGACGAAGGGACGACGTCAACACTAGGAAGAAGAGAGACTACCTCAAGATCAGCGTCATATATCTCATATAGATTGAAGGACGTACCTCTAGATGTTCCCTGGCTGAGAAGTCAGACCTCGCGGTTTCGAGTAGGAAGCATTAAAGCCAAGCTGTAGCACTAGCAGGTAGGTAACAGGTGTCGAGATGGTCGTTGCTGGCCAAGTGTGGTGGGACCGAGAGACGCTTGGTCGACGCGCTGGCGCCCGATCTCGATCTGGACTTGGATGCCTTCCACTAGGCTACCAGCACGTACCACCGCTGCACCTGCATCAACCTCTCTAATTTAAGCCTGCGCTGACCTCTCGAATACGCTCGACGAAAACCGCGTGGTTTCGAGTCGCCACCCAGAATGACTCCAGTATCTCGTCGGGGTCATTTGCGCGGGACCGAGCTGGCTCGTGTGCTAGTCCTTGGCATCCATATGGAAGGACGCGCTGTCTCTGGCTGTCCACCACTCACTTGATATCGAGGAGCGACCATCAACATGATTATACATACTCCTACCAGGTCCGCCTACAACCAGAGCGTGGTCTCTCTCCCGTTGGAACAGTTGGACGTTCATGCAAAGATTGTTGACGGTGTGTACTGCGTCGGCGTGTTCCACCGAGCCCTCCTCACTCGTCGTCACAATGACAGTATCAGCGACCGTCACCATGACGCAAACGTTTTGGCAAGGCTCGCTTACACCGACGTCTCAAGCCAAGTACGTCTTTCCCGTACCGGCCCATGCAACCGTTTGCGCATTCGAGATGCATACCGAGGATGGGAGGGCCATAACCGCTGTAGTGAAAGAGAAGGAGACAGCGCGAAAGGAGTACGAGCAAGCTATTGAGGATGGGCGGATGACTGGACTGGTGGAGCACATCACAGACGATGGTGAGCAAACACGCAAACTATCCCAGCGGTCTTGGCTGAAAAAAAAGTGAAAGTGTTCACTGTCTCCTTGGGTTGTTTGCCGCAGCTACAAACCATCACAACGAAGCTTACGGTGCGTTCTTTGAGGTTTTGACTTCTGCTTTGTCGGTCGCATCGTGCTCACGCGTCTTCAAGTATATCTTGGACTTGGTGAACGACGACTTCACGGATCAAGTGCGTTTCCAGCTACCAGTATACATCGGGTCGCGATACGGAACACCACCCGCTGGAATGGTGAACGCTAAGACGATCCCGCCAGACCGTATCAGAATTTCGTTGGATGTCTCCATGAAGGGCCTCATCCGGGCGCTCACAAGCCCATCTCATCCAACGCTCACTCTCCTTCCCGAGAGTGCATATAAGGATAATTCTAATCTCTCTCGAAGAGTTGGTCAATATCACTCGCGATCCTTCCTTGCCCGAGACTTCGTCCTTTTCATTACCGCCGACGGTCTCGATCAAGCGCGATGCTTTGCCGAACGCGGTCCAACGGGAACGGTCGCTCTGCAGCTCACCTTTGTTCCTCACTTCAAGCTGCCACCATTGCCCGCGCAAGAGTACATCTTCCTTGTCGACCGTAGCGGGAGCATGGCTCAGGACGACCGAATCAGTATCGCGAGACAGGCACTCGTGATGCTTCTGCGCGCACTCCCTACTCGTGGCCTTTTCAACATCTTCAGTTTCGGCACTCAATGCTCGAGCCTGTGGACCAAGAGCGCGTCATATAACGCGGATAGTCTTTGTGAAGCGGTACGCACCTCTGGTGTCAGATTTGGCAGGAAGCTCACTCTGTTGATAGACTGAATACGTCGATAGCATGGACCCAACTTTTGGCGGTACAAAAATTGGCAACGCTTTGGAGCACGTTTTCAGGTCACGATCCACTCAGCTGCCCACGGCTTGTTTTGTGTTGACTGACGGAAAGGTGTGTATGCGGTCTGTGTGTTGAAATGCTCGTTCATGCTGACTGATCTGTTCAAAGGTATGGGACATCAAGGAGACGATCGCATGCGTTGCTGCAGCTTCTAGACAAGCGAAGGTCGACATTCCTCTTCGCGTGTTTACTCTCGGAATCGGTGATGGAACTTCGACCGCTATGTGCCAAGGCATCGCACGCGCGGGAAACGGCATGTGCCTTATGGCTACGTCGTCAGATATGATCCTAGCAAAATGCTCGAAGCTCGTGAAGGCCAGCCGCACGCCAATGTTTCGTGACATCAACGTCAACTGGAATTGCCATACACAAACAATCGACTCACGGCCTTGCGACGGACAGGTGGATCTGCTTCGGCAAGCGCCCCAGAACCTTCCGTCCCCCTTCCACGGCGTGCGCTACACGGTATATGCGCTCATCGACGAGGGAAATGTCAAGATTCCCAAGGACGTGGTATTTGAGGCGACTCCCGTAGGCTCTACAGAGACGCTGAGGGTAGTGACTCCTGTCGAAGAGCTTCCGAAGGTGAAACGACAACGTGGGCGACCTATCTTACACACCTTCGCGGCGCGTCGGCTTATTATGGATCTCGAGGACCGCGAGGAGGCCAGCCAGCTTTCTGCTCAAACCAGAGATACAATCATCCGTCTCGGGGAACACTATCAACTTGCAAGTCAATTCACCTCTTTCGTCACCGTTGAGGGTCCTGGACAGGAGCAGCTGCATCCGACCGCGCCCATGGAGCCAGCCTCCGGCTCCCGGTCTCTGAATCATTCGGCTGAAGTCTCCGCTGCGTTGCGTTTGGCGCGTCCTCCACCTCCGCGGAAACAAAGGCCTCAGCCCGCAGGGAACGCACGCGACATGCGTTGGACGGTATTCGACACGTGCGATTCTGCCGAGACTATTTACGTGGAGGCGGAGGAGGAAGCCGACGTAGTCAAAGTCGTGCGCTTGCAGGCGTTCGACGGCTCGTTCGTCTCGAGCCCGCAGCTTGCGGCCCTCGTCGGACAGGTGGCGCTGGGATACTCGAAAATTCACAATGTGGAAGAGGGCATCTGGGCCACAGTGGTCGCCATCGCATGGCTACAGAGACATCTGACGGAGCAGCCAGATCTGCTGGAAGGCCTCGTGGAGAAGGCACGCGAGTACGTCGAGCAGATTCCGGGACAAGATTTCGATGAACTGCTGCAATCAGCGGCGAGATTTGTCGAATAAAGAATGTTTTCATTCTTGGTTTGGGTGTATGTTGTCGGCGTACACTTGGTTCTCGCAACGTGCTCCCTGCAAGCCTTCATTCGGGCTGCTCTTGAAGGCGGTACAACGGTCGTAGCTACGCACGTCTGTGCAGAGTCGCACTTAGGCTGCTCAATGCTCGTTCACATAGGCGACAGGGTTGCACGCATTGACGCGTGAGACGCGCGCGTCCATGATGCATGATCGCTGCCCCGATCTGAATCTGACCCTCTTGGCTCTCGACCACCACCGCGGACAGCGTCCATTCCAGCATACCGACTATCCTTTACGCTTTTCAGAACATTTAGCCAATGGACATGTCCAACATATCATCCAGCTGACCGGCTCGCGAGGCTGTGATGGTTAGCGCCATACCTTTGTGTTCTCGGGCATTATAAAAAGTCTCTTTGGCTCTTCTGTCCCTGCCACGCTCTCTGG
Source organism: Ceriporiopsis andreanae CBS 279.92 (assembly GCA_001969225.1). Taxonomy (NCBI): domain Eukaryota; kingdom Fungi; phylum Basidiomycota; class Agaricomycetes; order Polyporales; family Meruliaceae; genus Ceriporiopsis; species Ceriporiopsis andreanae. The sequence goes on along the minus strand of ALYI01003618.1, from coordinate 4,156 downwards.
TCTCTCTCTCAGCCACCATGCGCGCGCCCACGCCTTGCGGCATCATTCACACGTTGCCAAGGATCTCAGGAGCTCCAATAGCGACAGTCTCTTTGCCGTTAGAACAGCTGGATGTTCGCGCAACGATAGTTGACGGTGAGAACGCAGTTCCTATATCGCGGGGAAGCGGCTTTGATACATCTTTTCGCAGTGTCAGCTTCGGTCACCTTGACACAAAGCTTCTGGCAATGCTCGCCGCACTCGACGACCCAAGCCCAATATGTCTTTCCCGTTCCAGCAAATGCTGCAGTATGCGCGTTTGAGATGCGCACCGAGGATGGCAGGGTTATCACCGCTGTTGCGAAGGAGAAGGATGCAGCGCAGAAGGAATACGAGCAAACTATAGAGGATGGACGCTTGACTGGGCTCGTGGAACACGTAGCCGACAATGGTCAGTGACATTACGACTTATTGTTTTGCAATTGACTGAATATCAGCATAGTCTTCACTATTTCGTTGGGGTGCTTGCCGCAGCTGCAGATGATCACAACGAAGCTCGTCGTGCGTCCTCTCCCATATACTGCGGATTTACACGCTGAAGCCTTTTACAGTACGTCGTGGACTTGATGGACGATGATTTCACTGATCAAGTGCGCTTTCAGCTACCAGTCGCTGTGGGGTCGCGATACGGGATGTTGCCCGCCGGTATGGTCGACGCGAAGACAATTCCGCCCGAACGCATCAGAATCTCGCTGGAGGTCCACATGAAAGGCATCATCCGATCGATGACCAGTCTGTCGCATCTGACGCTCGCACTACTTCCGGATCGCGCGGGCACAGGCAGCACAAACACACACCGGAGAAATGGACAGTATCTCTCCCCCTCCTTTCTCTCACGGGACTTCGTGCTTTCCATCACAGCCGACGGCCTCGATCAAGCGCGCTGCTTCGCTGAACGCAGCCCGACAGGGACGATCGCAATGCAGTTCACCGTCGTCCCGCGTTTTAATCTGCCGCCTCTTCCGGCGCAGGAATACATCTTTCTTGTTGACTGTAGCGGGAGCATGTGCGGGGATAGGATCAACATGGCGAAGCGTGCGCTGATTATGCTCCTGCGAGCGCTACCGACGCAGGGCACCTCGTTCAATATCTTCAGTTTTGGAACCGCGTGCTCGAGTCTGTGGGGTGCGAGTGTCAAATATGATGCAGAGCGTCTACCGCGAGCGGTATGTTCGTTTTTTTTTTTTGTGAAATCTATTGACGTGCAGCTGATCCGGCGGATAGACTGAGCACGTAGACCGCATGGATGCGAATTTCGGAGGGACAGAGATTCGCACGACCTTGGAAAGTGTGTTCAAATCACGACAGAGAGATGTACCTACCGCCTGCTTTGTTCTCACTGATGGCGAGGTAGGTTTCGTCTGTTTTATATCAAGCGGTATGCGCTCAATCTCGTCATAGGCATGGGATCTCGAGGCTACGCTAGCATGCGTGTCCATGGCCTCCAGACAAGCAGACCACAAAGTTCCGCTCCGCGTGTTCACCCTTGGGATTGGCGAAACTACGTCTACGGCGATGTGCCAGGGCATCGCACGCGCAGGTAGTGGCTTGTGTCTTATGGCGACTACCTCAGATGTAATCATCGGCAAGTGCTCGAAGCTCGTAAGGGCGAGCCGTGCAGCCATTGTCCGGGACGTTACGGTCGATTGGGGTGTCGATCAACCCTGGGAAGATTCTCAATCCGTCGACATGCAGAGGTCGCTCAAACAGGCCCCGCAGGTCCTCCCTTTGGTGTACGATGCCTCACGCTTTGTCGTCTTTTCCCTCATCCCACCTGATCGCCTTTTGCCGAAGGAAGTAACGTTGCAAGCTGCACCTATCGGATTCGCCGAACCACTCAAGTTGACGATCCCCGTTCACGAGCTAGTGCTGGAACAGGGCGAGCCCCAGAGGCCCATGATTCATACACTCGCTGCTCATCGTATCATCACGGATCTATGCGACCGTGAGACTGGCGACATCTCCGCGGAGTCTAAGGCCCAGACCATTCATTTCGGGGAACAATATCAGCTCGCTAGTCGATTTACGTCCTTCGTCGCCGTGCAAGATGAAGAACAAGAGACGCTTAAGGCCACACCCCTTGTGGTATCCCCAGCTGGTGAAGCAGTCGCGGAACGAAGAGTAGATCGACAACGAACGACAACCGCGAGGTATTCCATGATCCCCGCGACGACGCTGCCTTTTGAACATTCTAGCAGTAGTGTGCCTCCTCCAGTCCCTTCTGCTTCTGCACCTTTCCGACGCGGACATAGTCGCACCGCGCAAGTCGGTGATGTGCATCGCGCAAGCACTGTTAAGATCAAGACCTACCGCATGATGTCTGGCAAGAAGGCGAGCCTCCGCACGAAACCTCGCACGCGAGAAGTTGTTGTGGACGTAGGCCAAGCCAACGACGAGGACAGGGTGACGACTCTCGTGCGCCTGCAGTCCTTCGACGGATCGTTCGCCCTGAGCCCACTGCTGGCGGATATCGTTGGCGAAGCCGCATTGAGTAAGGCGAAGGACATCAAGGCAGACGGGTCGATTTGGGCGACAGTGGTCGCTGTTGCTTGGTTGCAGAAGTATCTCACGGATCAGCCAGATCTGCTAGAGAGTCTCGTGGAGAAGGCGCGTCAGTATGTCGAACAGAGTCCTACAGTCGACTTCGATGCCCTGCTACAATCTGCTATCGACCTCGTTGCCTGATGCACTGAATTTCAGGACGTACAGCTCTTTTACTCTCGGTCGCGTGACTCCCACATATGGCCACGGTCGTCTCCAAGCCTAATAAGCACTTATCGAACAACTTCGTTTGACCACGAATGTCCAAATAACTCCCGTGCAACTTCCCGATTCATTGCCGATCCGAAGTTGGCCCTAAATAATCTGAAGCCTCATAGAGAGGATAGTACACAATCTATCCAAGATGTCTATGGATATATAACATTGCTGGAAAGCGTACGGATCGCACCTCTGGATATTGTTATTAGGCGCTTTTTATTCACGTCCGGTAGCGACCATCATCGTGAAGGGTACACGTGCGACGTGCGAGGGCTGTAAGCAGCCGAGCCTTCAGAAAGGGATGTGTGGCTGCGGGAGTGCCTCCTCATATTCGACTTCGTAGTAAAGCTCTTCGTGCAGCCGGGGTAGTCGCATTGGAAAGCTGGAAAACCAGTTCAATCAGCCACCCGTCCAAGCGGTGCACGTCAAACACAAATATAACACTTCTGCGCGATCTGGTATTCGCGCAGCGTGGAAAGAATACTCACGTCGCTCGGCCGTGTGTGAGTTCAAGTGCTGTTCCAGACCACTCGGCCTGTGCGGAGTAACACATGAGGCGATGCAACGATGATCGAGGGACGAGCACGTACCTGGAAAATGTCTTTCCGCAGACATCACACCAATGATGTTTGGACCGCTGTCTCACTTGCGGAGGAGGGAGGGGAGCCGAGTGCTGGGCAGAGAACAAGTGCGAGAAAGTCAACCTCGGCTTGTGTCAAGGTAGGGAGATATGTTCATACTGAGTCCGAACTGCGTTTACTGCTCGTAGATGGTATGGGTGATGATTCTGGTGACTCCAGGTAATCTATGAGGAAGTTTAGCCGTTGCGGGATTGGAGTGGCAGGGGGACATACCGGGAAAACGCTCCTCGAAGCCTGGAAGACGGGCTGTTACAGTGTCGGAACGATCGCGCTGGATGAAGGAGGGAATATCGTGGGACTGTCTGACTTGCGTAGGAGGCATGCTTAGGGAAAGCGTACTCGCTTCCATAGACCCCAGTAATGAAGCCCCTACGGCCGACGACTTGAGGGTCGCTGCACGGACTGTTTCAATCATCCTTGAGTATTAGGAAGACGACGCGTGAACTCACCTGCATCGCCATCGATACGGATTTCACCTGCACACGTACGTGCGGATCTTACGTATGCGGACCTTACGTCGTCGAAACGGTCGTGCTGAATGAAGCTGCTCGTAGATGGTCGGTGCAACGGTTCCGGTGGTGGGTGGACTACGTAGTCTACGCAGGAGTTTAGCTGTGGGGGTATTAGAATGCCAGGGGGACATACGGGGAAAAAGCTCCCTGATGTTTGGAAGACGCTTGACTGTTGCGTGGCCGGAACGATCGCGCTGGATGAAG